>VUQR01020037.1:0-14761 GCA_015108515.1 Hemichromis elongatus
AACATTTAAACACTCAACCCGTGCCACTTTTATTTATTTATTTATACCTGTTCTTATATTGTATATTTGGTATTTTTAATTGCACAACACAGCTGTCTCTTATTTTTTATTTTTCTCATATATGTCTCTTTATTGCATATTTTGCACTGTACAGTTACGTTATTTTGTTCTAATTTTACATTGTGTTTATTCTTCATTCTTTCTTAGTTTAAACTTATCTTGTTTTCCTTTCCATATTTATTCTTATTTTGTAGTCTTTTATTTAAGGTAACGGGTAGTTGTACAAAGCATTTCACTACATATCCTACCGTGTATGATTGTGTATGTGACGAATAAAATTTGATTTGATTTGATTATATACCAGCTAGTCCAACTTCAGTAACCCTACAAACGTCACAAATCTCTCAGTCAGAACATGCTATATCATGTTTAGGTGGAAGCTAGCGAGCTAACTTCCTGCTAACTTCTAACTCTGTTTAACGTGATAAATCCTGTTTTCATGGATGTCTGGATGTTAAACTTAATTGTTACACCTGGTAAAGCAGAAACTCTGATCATTTTATTAAAGATGAATGGAGTTTGGACCCGGAAACGGCTAATGAAGTCAGACTTAAAAACCGGACACCTGTATGGCCCTGAGCTGGAATACCATTTAAAAAATGGCGGGAAAAACTGATAGGATCATACCATCATGCCTTCACCTGATTGCAACACACCAAACTATGAACTCTAGAGACGCACACCCGGATGCTGCGCCACAAAGATTGCGTCCCACGACACATGCTGTGACGCGGCAGTGACACAGGCGACGCGGTGAGCATGATGGAAGTGTTAAGAAGCGGTAAGAGTATTTTAAAGATGTATGTGGCATGTTAGTCTTCCTGTTTGTGTCCTTAAATCAGCCTGTGAGGAAGAAACTACTCTCTGTCCACCAGGTAAACGGTGAATGGACTGCTTCTTATGATGTTCAGCTTTTATAGAAAGTCAGTCTTTTTTCAGAAAACATAAATAGAATTTACAAATGTATAAACAATAAAAAAAAAATGTTAGTGATTTATTCAGACATATGCAGGCGTTTAGCTTTAAAAAGTGTTTTTAAAATTTCTTGCTTCATAGGACCAATAAAAATGTGATTTAAACAGTGTGTGTGTGTTTGGTTTGTGTGTGTAGGGAATCTAACCTTTTAACCTTTTAAAATCAATGACCCTACACCTGTTGGATTAGTTTCTCAAAGTTCACAACCTTAAGAGAAGTGTTTGCTGTGCAGCACTTACAGTCAGCGTTTTTTCCATTAACACAGAGCAGCGACAGGAAGTCTGACTGTAAACGCTGACGGCCTGGCGTCTGTGGCTGCTGCTCCGGTTTGTCTCACTAAGACAAGATGAGGGGGAACTCCACACAGAAGCCCACCGTCGTGCAAACATCCTCCAACTCAAACCTCACTGATGAGAAGAAGCCACGATCTTCTCTTCCTCTCTGATGTAACTGCAGCATTTAAAGAAATAAACTCACGGATGTCGCAGGTGGAATTTTTCTCAGCGAAAAGGTGAAAACCACACAGAGACCATCAAAGACATGCTTCGTACTCCCAGCTGCTCTCTAGAAACATCCTGCTGCAGATGCAGCTCAGAGTGGGTCTCATTTATGAGAACTGAGGGGAAAGTACTCCAGTCCTGTTTAAAGTGAAAAATGCTGAATTAAAGAAAATATTGCAGTCGTACTTTCTTAAGAGTCGGGAACTTTGGGTGCCAGCTGTGCTGCACACCAGCAAATGAAAATCGGCAGCGCCAAACATCACAATGAATCAACAACAACGTCCAGTCTTTGTTTTCAACTGCTTGCATTTCATTGATCCTTTTTATTTTTCACAGACTGTGCATGAAAACGTTGATCTCATCAGAGAAAAGAGGCCTTTCACCTGACTGAGCTACTTGCTGATTTCCATCTGCAGTTATGTGGCAGGTACACATCCAAGATACAAGTACAGATACAGATCAGTAGAAGCACACACACACACATATATAAAGATAAGATAAAGATTCCTCTATTGTTGCTGTACTTGGGCACTAACATACATAATATAATAAAAATAGCAAAAATAAAAGTACATATTCCCATAAACACAGTCCTGCTGAAAGGGATAGAACCATATTGCACTTGTTGGAAGGTAGCAGCAGCTGTGAGTGCACACCTTTAAATCAGTATGAGCTCAGCAGAGCCCACTCCTGCTGTGCATACACTGTATATAAAAGATGGACATAGTTGCTGCACTCTCAGCTGTTGGTTTTGGAATCAGTATTTTGGTTATTTGGACCCAGAAATAGTCACACTTGGATGACAGGGTCAAGTGCGAAGTTACAGCCACTGTATCACCATTCAGCTGTTATGACTGTATTAGGCCACGCCCCTAATGCAGATTTTACGCCTTAATACAATTTAAAGAGGTAAGTAACACAAACACTCTTCACCTGTACAGTTCTGTATCAGGGTGTAAACATGTTTATTTATTTCTGCTGTAAAGTTTTAAAATGGGGCCCGAGTCACTGCTGGAGCCTCAGTTTTCACCCCGCAGGCTGGAAACCCCAAAAACAAATCCTGAAAAAGTTTCTTTACATTTACATTCGATTTTGTTTAGTTTTGGCAAAAATAACCACCTGAAGGAGACATTTGGATGTCGTCTAGTCATAGAAATGAAAAATAATACAGATACAAATTCAGAACAAACAAACAAATGAGCCTAAGGTTCGAGGAAGAACGGACTCTTTGATGTAATCACTTCTGTTCACAACAGCTGCAGTTCTGAACTTTCTGTTTGGCTGGTTTCCCAAAGCTGAGTAAAACTGATGTGCTCACAGTTTTACCTGAGAGCAGAGAATCGCCCTGTCGAGCGATCGCTTCGTCACTGCACACGATGTTTGCTAACATGCAGTGCTCGTGTGTCCGCACATTTGTGAGTCTTATTTGATCGATGTTCTGCCAAACACGTGGACATCTGGCGTTTACTTGGGGCGTGTTTCATAACCAGTTCACTCAACAATCAGGATAAAAATATGAAACAAACACTTGAAAACTTCTTTCGGGTCTTTGATCTCTGGATGAGGGCCGAGCTCGTTTCTATTGTGCATCTTTCTTTGCTGTTCGCCTCAGTCAGGGGCCCCGGCCTGCAGAGGGCCCGCCCACAGCCTGGGACATAGTTTAAAACTGAAACTGTTCAAGTTGGCTGCATAAAAGGTTTGACTGGCTCGCCCATCTTTGGGTCACTGCTGGTGGGTTTTGATCAGTTGTTGCACAAATAAACTGATTTAGAAAGCAAACATGCTGAGAAACAAAACCGACATTGAGACTTTTAACCCAATACGGCTCTTCATTTAGATTTCTGTAACAGTGGCAGCCATCTTTTTTCCTATCTGCGTGCAAGAGTAAACTGGTTAAACAAGAAAACTGTTGTGAGTCCTACATAAGAATCATAATGCAGCAGGTGCAGCAGCCACGTTTGACTAAATTATCAATGTTTCCCTGCAGGCGACTGGATCTTTAAACGGGCTGTCACTGTTGGAACAAAGGAGTCGGGGAAACAGAAAAGTTTAGAAAAATCAGAATGATAATTGAATGCAATCTGCAGCCTGGTTCCTGCTTTGAAGAGGTTTTATTATCCTAATTGCTAAAAGCTATGGACAGTGTCTCAGGCATCCTTTGTTTGAGTTTGCAGAGTGTGCAACATCCCACTGTGAGCTGGAGGACAGGAGCTGCTTTGTGTTTTGCTCAAGTGTTTGGTGTAAACATCTAATCAGGTTTCCCATGATGCACTGAGGAGGACAACAGGGGATCCAGACTTCCTTACGCCCCCAATAATCTGCACCCACGGTTACACTGATGCAGCAGGGCCCCCCTTTAGCCCTGAAGTCTGTCCAAATACATTACTGAAATCTGAGTGTCCACGAATTCCCACCGTTATTGTCACCATACGTTTGATTTATGTGGCTGAAACGTTTCCACTGTCTCGTTGTTCCCCGCTGCCTGCTCTCGCTCGCTGTCTTTGTTCGCAGGAATGCGGGACGTCAGATTGGGTTCCTGAAATGTCACCGATGAAAAGAGGGGGGCAGCTTCTGCTACCGGAGCTGAGTTAAAGAGAGACGGAAACAAAGAGGAACGAGGCAGCTGAGAAACAGATGACACGCGTTGTGGAACAGGAAGACAAAAGGTTATGATTATGCTTGACCTTTGAACCCTCATAATGACGTGAGACTCGGACTGTTAGGTGTTTAGGAACGCCCGACACGACCTTGTTCTGCTAATTCGCTCACTGTTTTGACACGTGGTTAGACTGTGGAAAGGTGAGGGGTCAGAGGGGTTTCTCTCATACCAGCGAAATTTCAACCAGCAACTTAAAGAGTCTTGACATCTGCATATATCACATTTTATATATTTATACATAGGTATGTATATATAAACAGTGAAAAAAGCCAAAGAATAACATTTTAAGTTATCTAAGTGACGTATATATCGTGTCTAACCTGAGTAGTGAAAGACCGCGGGGGTCTGAGACCGATGTGCTGGAAGTTCGCCGTCCTCGCCGGCTCTTGTGAGCCTCGACCTCCCGGTCAGCTATCGAGCTGGTGGCTAACAGACGTCTCTGAAAACATCAGAGAACTTTAGCTAATATGTGATGTCCTGATAAACCGAGCAGATATTTGAAGTTTACACAGCTACATTCTCACCTGAAAATATCTTAAAAGTTTATTTTGTGACCCAGAAAAAGAAAAAAGAGAAATATTAAAACTAAGTAGCTGCACCCATCGTTGGAAACTGGAATTGGCTGAGCCGCGCTATGAATTCTGGGATATGATGGACCACGAAGGATACACTCGACCCATCCTTCAAATTCAGGGAAATGAAGGATTCATTTGGACAGCCTTTGTCGTCTCGCTGTGACGTACTTGGGCTACAAATGCGACCTCCGAAGGATGCGGCCTAGGTTTTGGGACACAGCTCCTGATTCCCCGTTACCCGCGGCAACCCTGGTGAGCACCATCAAAGTTGACCAGCAGTAAATGATGATCGGCCAGATCCACTTTTCAGATTAAAATTTTGCTGCTTTTCCTTTAAATTATTTACATTATTTGATACATTTATCATAAAAGTTGTAAACAAAACTTCATCAGTCGACTCAGTCAATGAAATCATTTAATTCAAATCACCAGCTTCACGCAGTCGCTCTCGCCCGTGTTGCCTTCTGGTCGTCAGATTTGCTGCCGGCTGTTTGTTCCTGGGAGGCCTGGACTCCATCCTGAATCTTTGACCTCTGACCTCTTTGCCCGGGTTCATAGCCCTCTCAGGGTGGTGTTCTGGGGGTGATGGAGGACACGGTGATTTGGGGCTGCCACCTCTAAATGCTTCCACATGCCTCTGCCTGTGCGTTTGGGACGACTGAGGGCCAGATCTGTGGGAAACTGCTCCCGTCCGCTCTGTGGTATGTCCTATTTATTTACCAAGCCGCCTCCTCTCTTTGTTAAAATGAAGTTCCCAGAGCCTAAAATTCATCTCAATTAAAGCGATTGAAAATAAATATGAGAAACATAAATATGTCAAGACACAGACACTTCTTTAGGTATATGATGTGGTTGTGCTCAATTATTTTCCTTTTAAATGTTCTAAAAAATCACTGAAAGCGCATCATTGTTTAGATGAACTCATATTTTGACTCGTTAAAGGTTTAAAGTGTATCAACAAAGCAAACGTGTCCATTCAGACCTTTTATTTAACCAGTTCTAAACTAAAACACACCGTGTATCATAAAAAGATTACAAATATTAAATACACACAGTAACAGTATTTTGTATTTTTGTATTTCTATTATTATTACATACTTTATTTTAAGTGACAGTCTCTCCTTGACCTGTGAACAAAAGATAAATAAAAATAAAGACAGCTACAAAATAAAAGGCGGCACTATCCACGATCACAGGTGAAGAAAAACAAGTGCATGACTATCTGGAAAAGCTTCATATTTATAAGCAGCAAAGTATTTAGATAGAGTTTTCCTAACTTCAACGTGAAGAAGAAATCAGCTAATCGGCTCAAATATCCCATCAGGACTGCAATCACTGCGCCTGGAAGAGTCAGAAATGAATGATCTCTTTTATTCACTCGTCGGCATCATTAAATTTGGTAAACTGTCATTTTTTCACGGTAAATATTTACGCGTTTTAAATAGACAGGCTGGTGTTTAGCATAATGTGTTCAGTTAACATGGATCTATGTTTTTCTGTATTTCCTGTTCCAGTGGCGGATGCTCATAGTAAAATAATAATGAGTTGAGTGTAGGTAAAGTAATCCCTGTGAGACCAACGCTCAGCTCTAAACACTCACTTTCACACGTTTTTTCTACTCTTGGATCTGTATGATGTCATAGATGGAGGAAGTCCCTACCATGGTGAACACAGGGAGGATGTGTCCCAGTCTCACACGTCCATGACGGGGCTGGCCTTCACGTCGTCAGGTGTGAATTACAGGATATATATATTTTTAGGGGAATCAGTACTGATGCAGTACATTAATAAATAAATTCACTGCTGATTGTTGGGTCTGTAATCTGCTGTCTCTTCAGTATCTGGAACAACGCATTTCCACTGAACGCAGCCCTAAAGCCGTGCTGGGCTTCTCCTCCACTTACAGGAGTTGAACTTCAGTCTGCAGCTTCATTAGAAGTAAATATTTTGATGAAGACTGCCAGGAATCAAACTGAGGCCTGCTGCTCTACAAACAGAGCGTATATGTGTGTGTGTGAACGGGTATTAACATCTCCGTGGGGACCAAAAACTGTAAGTTTACTATTCTCGTGGGGACCGACAGCCCTTGTGGGGACCAAAATCCCGTCCCCACCAATTTGAAGACATTTTTGAGGCTCAAAATGTGGTTTTAGTGTCAGGGTTACTATTAGGTTATGGTTAGGGTAAGGGTCAGGGTGAGGGGCTAGGGAAAGCATTATGTCAATGAGATGTCCCCACAAGGTATGAAAACCCAATGTGTGTGTGTGTTCTTATTCGTGGCGTGTCACAGGACAGTATGTCTGATTATGACGTTTTGAAGTAGAGCTGTGAATTATTGCCCAGTTTATTAACGAGTCGATCGACACAATAATAGACTGTTTGTTAATAATTAAAGTCATAGGGACGGTCGCAGTCTGAGGACTTTGTACTGCTGAACTTCAGAGAGGCCCTGAGCAGAACAGAGAGCTTCATGTGACAGTGATGAGGCCAGGAGATCAGACCACAGAGCTCGCTAACCCTTCCAGGCTTCAGCAGGTATCTCGGGATCACCGGCGAGCTCTCATCAAAGGTGAACTTCCAGGGTTGGCCTCAGCTGCCGAGGCTCTCTCTCCAGCAGCTTTCTTCATGGCTTTGAGCTCCGAGTCGATCTCCTGTAGCACAGAGTCCACCAATGCTGCTGTGGGCCATCAGTGGGGAAATGGGGCTGTCATCTGTCCAAAGGGCCTCCTCATCCAGGACTTTGTGTCTGGCTTTGTTCAGTCTGTTTACTCACTGCCACCTCTTCTGGGAACATGAGCTTCTTTTTCAGGTCACTAGCATCTACTTTCATTTGTAAACTGAGACATATGATCTTTCCAGCATGTTCTGAGAATGTTGCAGTTCCCCTTCCAGTGGGATGTGCCCAAATCACCACATCCAGGAAACATCCAGGAAACATCCAGAACGCTGTACGGTGAATCCCTGCTGAGATCCTGGTCCGTCTCTGATCTCAGACACCCACAGTCACTGGGTCATCTTAACCTTTAAAATCCACCGCTAACCCATCCAGACACACGTTTGATATATTAGCTGAAAGATTACATCTTTTATTTTTTTGAATGGTTTTTTATTTAGCAGCCAAAAACACAGAGCAGAGTGTTTTTATACATTTCATATTGTTGGTGAGCTGAAAGATCAGTTTTATTTTCATAGCAGCAGCGTTGTGTCCTTGGGCAAGACACTTCACCCGTTGCCTACTGGTGGTGGTCAGAGGGCCCGGTGGCGCCCCCCAGTGTCTGGCAGCCTCGCCTCTGTCAGTGAGCCCCAGGCCAGCTGTGGCTACAATTTAGCTCACCATCACCAGTGTGTGAATGTGTGTGACTGGATGTAGTGTAAAGCGCTTTGGGGTCCATAGGGACTAAGTTAACCACTATATAAATACAAACCATTTACGTTTCCTCAACTGACATAAAAACAGTAAACTGTCCAACACGGAGACGTGCACGCAGCTCGCACACAGGAATTTGCTGCTTTAAGGGGAAAAAAATGGGGAAAAGTCTGAAATGCGTCAGTGAAGTCTGTGGATTTCCTCCTGCTGGCGGGTATTTGTACAGCAGGGAGGAGAGAAGGTCTCTGACCAGCTTCTATGGAAACATCTCGCTGACCACTGATATTAATTTATCACAGGTCCATGCAATGCTTAAAAATAACGACCCAAACAAGCATTTCAAAGAACTAAACTTGGATTTACCTTCATTTTATTGTTTTACTCAGTGTTCTTTTAACTTCATGCATTAGTTATTTTCTCTTTGACATTTTCACTTTTTTAAAGTCACTGAAGCAGCTTCGAGGCTGACCAGTGCAGAAGGAGAAAGTGCTCAATTGCAGATGTGGAGTCCATCATTTTCTTTGTGTGACAGCTGATGAAGATGGATGAAGCTCCAGCTGAACCTCAGAATGAAGAAAGAAAGGGATTTAAGCTGGCTTTGACGTGATGGTTGGTCTGAATATTTCAGAAACTGCTGATGTGCTGGGACTTCCTCACACAACCATCTCTGGGGTCTGGAGAGGACAGCATACTCGCAGCCTGCCTGTTGTTTCTGACCCTGTCCATCCCTTTATGACCACAGTCATCTTCCTCTGATGGCTCAAATCATCTAAAATGAGTTTCTTAAACACAACGATGGGCTCGCTTCACATCATGGATGCAGCAGCTGTGTGATGCTATCAAGTCAACATGGACGGAAATCTCTGAGGATGTTTGCAGCACCTTGTTGAATCTGAGGCATGAAGAATGAAGCAGTTGTGAGAAGGAAACAGGAGCCCACTGTGGGTTTTTTCCTTGTAAGGTTTCAGTTTTTTAATTAGTGTGAAAACACGCTCATTTCCCCCAGACTCTCTGACCTCTCTGATGGTTTTTCTTTTGAAATATGTAACCAGGAGCCGCATATAAGCAAAAACAAATGATATCGGACAAAATCATCGAGTCCCAGGCAAAGCCGACGCCCACGACGACAGCTGGAGCCTCAAAGATTAAAGGATCAAAAACACAAAGGTGAGACTAAAATGTCGCTGAATGTAACAGAAGAAAAATACAACACACTCAAACTTAATCAGCATCAGGTGGCAAAACTAAACATTCATATTCAGTCACATTCACGGTCACGCATGCATCATATGTGCAAGACATAAAGCCAGGCTGTCACACTGTGAAACATGTTTGCACATATGTAACGGCGAGGTCGGGAGAGAAAGAAAGGGAATCGTATTACTTTGACTCCATACATAAAGTATGCTGACTTTACCACTTGATCCCCCCCCCCCCCCCATGGGCGGGGACTCTTGAACGACTTTTAGCCAGCTTCACATTTATCCCAACCCTGCCTAAAACGAAGCCGGGGGCAGGGCGCTGGATTTACTGTACCTTCAAACACACATGGAGCTGATTTAGCTCGACCCGCACAGAAAAGCCCCAAAGGTCTCATTCCTCCTCCGGCCTGTCAGACACATCGCAGAGCCTCCTGTCTGCAGGAGAGCCCGCTGTCAGGAATCGCTCACGCGTTGCTTCAGGAAAATGTCTGAAACAGAAACAGAGGAAAAGCGAATACGCACGTCGCAGCTGCTGTAGGTAGGTGCAAGTTTGCTCCAACACCTCGCCCTTTCAGGACATTTCCACACCCTGATTTGATTGGTTAGCAGCAGCAGTACTGTAATAAAGGTGACTCTACTGGCTTGTGACTTAACCTGAAGCTCTCGATGCACAGATCGGTTTGGTTGGTCAGCATGTGTGATCAAACCATTTCTAAGTGACCCCGAGCATTCAGCCCACAGCTGAAGGAAAAAGATCAGTTCAGCATCATGTGACGCCACCTCGTAGGAAGTGAATGAGACACAGGACCAACATAGAATCCCCACCAGGAACAACCAAGTTGGCAGCTGACCGTGAAACATATCAGCCAATCACGTTGTTACACAGACGCTTGTGAGGTTCACAACAGCTTCAGCTCCGTGACGGCAGGTGTATCTACTCGACACTGTTTTATTGGCCACTGTCCTCCAAAACATCATAACTTTGAATGTGAAGCCTTGAACCTGCAGCCTTTCCAATGATGAACCTCTCTACTTTTATGATCTAGATTGATTTTATACCAGGTGTTGTCTCAGGACAGCCCTGTTCTCCTGTTAAACCACCAGATCCTGGTTCTGCTGGAGCTCGTACAGAGGCAGGTCTTTCTCCAATCATCACCAGCTGAGTGGTTGGGGAGGGGGAGGCTTTTTAGTGGTGGCAAAGACACGATTTTAAAGTCGTTCCATCAGGTTAATCTGGTGGTTCTGTGCACAGTTTGTTTTTATGTTAAATCTTTATTGGCTACCGAGTCTCGACACCTGGTAGCCATCTTTAAATTCCCCTGGGCACCTATTTTGAAGCAGGATTTAAATGAACTCACAGCAGAACAAATATGTCGTTTTAATGTTGCTGTGCTGGGAACAGTGTAGGTGTGTGTATGAGTGTGTGTTTCTGCGCGCTTGCTCTTTGTGCATTGCTTGGCAGGTCACGCCGCCGTGTAAGCTGATCCTCCCGCAGCTCAGGCTGATTTGGGGAACAATGCAGGAGGCGTAACATGTCCGCATTGTTTCTGACGGCTCGAACGGGACACTGGAGAGCCTCGCAACATGATCCTTATTACTGCCAACAGCTCACATGGACCCAGGTCCAGGCCAAACACAGAGGAGTCATTAAAAGAGTGGGACAAAGACTAAACATACGTTTGTGATCATTCTGTCAGTGCTCGTTGATTCTGATGGTTTGGCTGCTTGTTTTATACAACTTTCAATGTCACAAAAGTCCACATGAATAAAAGCAAAAACCTGCTGTATTTTCAGATGAATCTGGAAACAATCAAAGTTTGAGCATTCAGAAAAAACCCCCACAGGAAAGTTTAAAGACGAAAGATTTCAGACGCTGCTCTACATCCACATCCAGGGGAAGCAGCTTAGTGCTACCGACCGTGTTAACGGGTTTTTATGAAAGGCCAGCCTCCACTGAAGCAGCGTCCAGGTGACTTATCAGAAGTCTGCTCAGGTAGCATCCGAGTCCCACCTGGGAACTGCTCCTAAACTGTCCAACCAAACCTTTTGATTCCACTAGATAATCTGAGCAAAGAGACGTCTGCAACCATCAGGGCAGCGACGCTCCAACCTCCACAGTTTAAAAATAAACCCAAAAGCTGCAGTTCTTCTAATG
The DNA here is from genome assembly GCA_015108515.1 of Hemichromis elongatus. Lineage (NCBI taxonomy): Eukaryota > Metazoa > Chordata > Actinopteri > Cichliformes > Cichlidae > Hemichromis > Hemichromis elongatus. The sequence continues at coordinate 11,494 of VUQR01020037.1, forward strand.
TCCACTGGAGGCTCCAGCAGTGAATCAGTCCTCATAGAGTTCCATGTTAAAATGTTAAAACTTTACAGCAAAGATAAACACGTTTACAACCCAATAACAACACTGTTTATTGTCTCTATATATAATTTTGTCCTTCATAAAAACTGCAAGGGCGAAAATGTTTTTATAACTCAGCATTAAATTCTTTTACGGCTTAAAAATTAGCATTATTAAGGGCGTGGCCTCTTTGACGGACAGTTGGATGGCGACACAGGCGGCTGCTAGTTGTCTGCCAGCTTCGCCTGAACTGGACCTCTGGACCATGTTTGTGCTGTTCAAATTTTTACTGCATTAAAGTCACCTCCAGGTGCTTTATATTGTAAGGTAGATAATATAAAGCTCCGACCAATAATATCACTGATGTGCAGAACTCCTGTCAGAAAAGGCTGTAGTGGTCCAAATCCAGTCCTTAAATCCAGATTTTACCACTCCCGGTGACTCCAGAGTGCACAAAGCTGTCATTACACAACACATGGATTCTATTTTCAGAGGTTTACATTTGCTCATGTAAGTGATTCAGATGCTCATTATGTGTCAAGCATACAGATCATACATACGCTCATTCTGAATCAGCGAGCCTTCATCACCCGCTCAGGAAATTCCAGTCATTCCTCCGCTATCCTGCTATCACTGCCCCCGTCTCACACACACATAAGGCACAGCCTTTCTCTTGCTCTTCCTCCCCCTCCTCCCTGTCAACACCACGTCTCTCCTCCACCTTTGACCCTTCACCTTAGCCAGACTTAATAGCAGGAAGTGATCGAGTCCCTGCTGTGCTGAGAAGGAAACACGGAGAGAGAGTCTTAAAAAGCTCTTGGAGGAGAACTTTTCTTTCTGCAGTCAGTGTTTTTATCCCGTTTCCATCAGAACTTAACAAACCTTTATTTAAAGCTTCCCATAGAAACATTGCAACAGCATAATAGCCACGCCCATCTGCTCTTTAGATGGGCGTGGCTGTCGTGGGCCACTGATCAGAAGAAAGTAGCTTGAGTGGAGAAGTAGGAAGTGAAATTGCAAGTTTGAGTCAATGAGCAGAATATGATAAATGCTGATTATTTCGAATGGTGAATCATGCAAAGCTACGTATGTCTATGAGTCTAAGAATACAAAGATGGAGATTGAAATGAGCACCGTAGGTTGAACATCAACCTGCGACAGGTGATGCAAGCTCCTAAAGCAAATAAATGGACATATTTGTGTACTGATGAGAGACTTAGAATTAAATCGGTCTGTCAGGTTATGCAAATACTGTTAGTAAAAAGCAGCCCAGCTGACACCATCTGTACAAATTCATCTAAGATATGAGAACAAAAGTAATGATGATGATGGATGAATTTAATACAGGCGACTGCTTTGAACACGCTGCAGGAAGTGTCAATATGTGCAGCAGCTCATCTGATTGATGTGCAGAAAAACATTCAGGTTGATGAGAAAGAAAATCTCATCAACAAAGACCTCCAGCAACAAACAAACAAGTGGGACAAAAGTTGCACATTATCGTACAACACAATGTTCTGTGTGTGTTTAGGAAGGTTGGAGGAGGAGGGCGGAGACAGCAAGGCAAACAGAGAGTGGCATGAGCGAGTCCAAAGTTCAGGTGGGTGTGATGTTCGCGTCCCTCCCCCCTTTCACCTCCCATTAGTCAGTGAGCCACTAAAAAAATACAACACAAAGGGAAAAAGCAGAAAGAAAGCAGAGTTACAGAAAGGCTGTATGAGTGAACAAAGACATGATGGATGGGAAGAGAAAAAAGAGGCGATGAAAGACAACTTAGAGTGCACGAGAAGGTCAAATATGAACTTATTGTTCAGATATTCAGAGATGTAACTTTATGCATTTGAGAGAAAACATGTCAGCCAAATAAAAGTAAAAAAAAAATGAAACAGAGGAAAGGAAGCGCTGCTCGATCTCATGGCTAATCTGACAGCTGCCCTTCAGCAGGGGAAGAGAAAAGTACAAAAAATAGATCTCTACATATTATGTAGTACAGAGAGTAGAGAGTGTATGTGTGACAAGGTTTTATTCACATTAGCTCACACACATGCTACGATTATTGTTATTATTAATATACAATACTAACTTTTTATCAGTACTATCGATACTAAATAAAATGTACTATTATTTATGTACTTTTTTATTATTATGACTTGTGTACAATACTTTCTGTTCAGAAACACACCAGTAAATAAATAAATTCAATTTTATTTATACTGCGCCAAATCACAACAACAGTTGCCTCAAAGCTGTTTCTATGGTAACGTAGACCCTACATTAATACATACAAAGAGAAACCCCAAAATAATATTACACCCTATGAGCAAACACTTTGGTGATGGTGGGAAGGAAAAACTCCCTTTTAACAGGAAGAAACCTCCGGCAGAACCAGGCTCAGGAAAGGGGCGGGGCCATCTGCCACAACTGAACACATTTGGTATTAAATGAACACAGAAGCTGTGACTCTTTCCCAGATTGCTGTGAGACTGAATGGTCCTGATATTACCGCTGGGCTGCCAGTGCATCGAGTCATCAGTACCAAGAACTTCCTAACGGTGGCGTCTGACCAAATAAACATCACACAGCACCCGGGATGAAGGTGTGCCGCGGCAGGTTACACACCCAGTCCCTGTTTTTAGGTTTCATAATGTCAACAAAGCTGTGACTGATGGGCCACATTCGCCAACACTGAGGATTTTTTTTTTTTATTGTGGGTAAGTTTCTATAAAAGCAAACCACTGGATCCTCAAGTGGAGATCAGTAATCGAGGAATTTAAAAGGGTGGAGCTTTGCACCAGCCAGTAATGGTGATTGTTATCTTAAGAGGTCCAAAATAAAGTGACAAAGCTGAAAAACTGAAGTCAATGTGCCACAACCTGCAGTTTCTCTAACGTCCACCAGAGGCTCGGCTCGTGAGTCGGTCCTCAAAGACTTCCATGTTAGTGGTAAAGTGTCCCACTTTACAGCAGAAATAAACAGGTTTACAGATTGATACAAACCTGTTCAGGTGTCTGTGGACATTTTCCTCTTCATGACTGTACGTTTTCATCATGCACCTGGTTGGACTGCATAAAGGCTTCAGGTTAAGGCTGAAAGTAGACTTCACCTCTCCATCCATTTTTACTTAAATACAAATCCTTAGGAAACAAGAGAGCATTTGAAAGTAGAAAGAATGAAAAATAACAGAGTTAACTGTGAAGTGAGGGAAGACAAAAATGATCGGTGGGGTGGGGGG
>VUQR01020041.1:24862-36006 GCA_015108515.1 Hemichromis elongatus
GCCTGTTCAGTCTCGTTCTGTCATGGTTCCTGTGTGCACGGGCAGACGGAGATGAGGATCCAAAATGCAGGACTCAGAAACCGTAGTGTGAAACAAAACCTCAGCTTTATTGCTGGCACGGGAAAACAACTGAACTGAAGAAACACTTGACTAACACACACAGGCATAAAGTGAGGGTACGACGCGACAAGGAGCACAGGCAAACACAGGGCTTAAATATACAGGGAAGTAATCAGGAGAGTGAGAACAGGCGGGAGACACAGCTGGGAGGAATTGGGGCTGACGAGCTGAGGGAGCAAGGCTAGACACACTGACAACAGACAGAGACCTTCAAAATAAAGCAGGAACACATGGCACAGAAATAACCCCACACAAAACCCGTGAACATAATCCAACCCAGAATCATCATCATAATAAACAAGGAATCCCCAAAACCCCAGAACACCCATAATATGAAAAATAAATGAAGACGTAAGAAAACTCAAAATGCTGGGTCGATCCGACCCAGGACCGTGACAATAATTATCAGCAAGTATAGAGTTTATCGAAATTCATCCTCACCTCAAGCCTCATCTCCTGACCTGAAGTCACGGCTCTAATACATGGAAACGTAAACCCTAACCCTAACCCTAACAATAATAGGTCTATTTATTTCTGATATTGTAATGATAAATAATTAAAAAATTATTTATTTAAATCATTTCCCCTGGGGATCAAGAAAGTATTCTGATTCTGATTTCTTGACAGCAAATTAGACACGCAACAACTAACAACCAGCAACACAGACGGATATGGAAGTTTATTCACTATGTGAATGTTAACAGCAGCACCTACTGATAAAAAAGTTCAGTTTATCCTCAAACGTACTTCAGTATCAGCTTCACTGGACAAAAGTGAGCTTCAGTGACTCACATTAGACTCTTTTCACAAATTGTAACCTGTCACCAATTCCTTTTTACGAGCCAATAGCGGAGTGTTCATTAAGTACTTATCTGTTTTCATCCATTCTACCATTCTGTATCCAGTATATATAAACTTTATTTAAATTAAAAATGTGTTGCGGGCACCATATATCTCTCTCTGATAGTTTTAAATAACCAGACAATGCCAAAATACATGGTAGTCATTTGCATTTTAATTTCCACATTTTTTCCAACAGACAGGGGGTTAGTGCTCTAGCTTAAGTAGTGGAAGGTGTAATAAAAAAATTAATTTATTCCAACCAAATTTCCTCTGTTTCTACATTACACAAGTAATAATAACAGCCCAATGAAACTGGAACCCATATGATCATGTTTGGTCTAACTTTGAATGTGGAGTTACTGATTTTTCTGGCCACTTGAGGGCAGCATAACCCCGTGTACGTGATTTTGACCCCTTAAAGGTCATCTGTAGTACTTCTGTCCATATATTTATTCTTGGCTTGTACTAAAAACATATTCACTACATAATTCACAGATAAAAACAATCTTCGCTTATCTTATTTATTTGGTCAGCCCCTCTTCTTTCTTTATAAGTGATAGTCCATTTAACTTTTTTGTGACTGGTCAAAATATTAACACTTAAATGCATGGTTTTAGTGCATACGTACAAACACGCACCTGGTGCTATTTGTGTAATTTGGTTGTTGAACTTTTTGTTGCCAAGCCACCAGAATAGTGATCCAAAATTTCCTCCACCATCTCACCAGAAGAGTTCGTGCAATACAGAAAACAGTTTTAATGCCCAATATCTCACAGATGAGACGCTTAGTTTCTACGTGCATCTTTAGTGCTTGAATGGCACCATGTTAACATTAGCCAACTTCTCAGAAACGATGACGCACGCAAGCTGAAAGCTGTTGACATCTTAGCTGAAATCATAAGAAGCAAAAACCAGCTTCTGCTAAAATGGTTTTTTTCTCTTTCTTGAGGTTCTCTCCACTGGTGGTTAGTAATGGTTTGCTTCTCGAATCAGTTTCCTCCTGACTAATAATCTCTATGCTGTCAGTCAAGACTTGAGTCCAACCAAGCTACTGTATGCACAGGGAAATAAGTGCATGTAAACTGCAGTTGTTTGCAGGTGCATGATGATTATACATTATGTATGATTATTCATATACATTGGTGTGCTTCAAACCACTGCTGTTATTGATCTCCACTCTGATGCAGATTAAATATGAGAAGTGGCATGTGCCTCAGGCCCAATCTTGTCTTCCTTCTGTGTATTGATAAGTCTTTGCTTTCTTGTCAGACCTCAGTGATCGGCGATTAGAAGTGGTCGGCCTTGAAGGGGCCATAGAGATGGGCCAGATTTACACTGGACTCAAAAGCGCGGTGCGGCTCGCGAAAACTTCTCAGATCACCATCAGGTGAGGGGAGAAAAAAGGTCACACGGACATGTTCAGACATGACAAGGCTGGTCTTTCAGCCTCAACAGTGGCTCATAGTTAAGGATCATCGTTAGCTAATTTAGATACATTTACATTGGCACTTTAAGGACACGTGACCTTGCTCATGCATTCTCTTTATCCCTCTCTACATGTAGGACAAAGAAAGCATTACCAATGCAGATAGATGGAGAACCGTGGATGCAGCCTCCCTGCACGGTAAACACTGCACAGGCACAGATACACAGTGGCTGCTTTAGTATTAAAGCAATACAATGAAGTCACATGCCTGATTTTATAAATATTTTTTTATTTCATATCTTCTTTTCAGATTCACATCACACACAAGAATCAAGCCTGTATGTTGATGGGTCCTCCGGCCAAACCATCGGGCTTTTTCAAATGAAACAGACTGACGACATGCACGTGTTTGCTGTATATAGACAACTGACTCTTTTTCTTTGTAATATAAAATCAGTTTGGATGTGTATGTTGTAGAAAAACTGCATTTTGACAGTCAAAGTTAGGATGACTATTTTAAAAGTTCTGCATCACTGTAACACATAAACTAAGCATGGCATGATACAACTACAAATGTTATGGTACGATAAGTTTGCATTGTGGCAACAATGACCACATTTTCTCAGTGTTTTCTATCAATACTCAACACTTGCTGTGTGAGTGCTAAGTGGAAGTGCTGCTCTGTAGAAAATTAAAGCTAGCTGAATATCATGCCAAGAGTAGAGTATTCAGCTCCATGTGCCTTTATTAGCTGTTCTCTTCATTATAGCTTAGATAGACGAACATACAGGCATGCACTTTGAGCATAGACCATGTAGTATTGTTGTTTCGTTGTTGTTTTAAATAAAGTCAGAAACATGTTTGTGTGAATTTGGAACCAAGACAGAAGAAAAAACAAAGCTACATTTCAGAGTGATGTTGAAGATACTTGAAAGTGTTTTTGGGAATAGTAAAGAGGCTGCATGTTGATTCACTGCCTGCTGTTCCCATGTGTGTGCATGTGTTTGTGTGCATCAGTGAGCGTGTATGAGTGCGAGGGCATAAAGTTGAGATATGTTGATTTTAATTTGTAATTTGTGATGAGTTCGATTTGAACTTACATGTTAAGATATGTTTAAACATGTTTACTTTTATTTAAATGCATTATAAATCATATCATTCCAGTATATCAGGAGAATGTTGATGTAATAAGTAACTGTGTAAAGATTTTAATAAATCATCTGGACTTCAGTTTTTGTTTTTGCGGTACTTATTACCCTTATATACCACAAGGGGGCATTGCTAACTTTTTTAGTCCTGGGTCATGCTCTCATTCAAAGTCTCTCTCTGTAATCTTAAAGATCTGTGTCATTGATCTTTAGTCTGTTCAGATTTCCCCCTGCTGAATTTTAATAAGTAATAAAAACACTAAACTTGCAACTGAAGGTTGGTTTGAAAGCGATAAAAGCTGCCTTCACAGCAGTGTGAGCACTAACAACATGATGACACACCTGTGGAAACTCTGTCAATGGCCGGTGGTCACAAGGGTTTACACAACTGTACTGCAAACAGTCGGCCACGCGGAACATTATGTAAGACCCCAGGTTTCTAATGAAATTTAGGTGAAAACACACGATTATTTCTGCAAGGCACATTTGCTCTTTTGCAGCTTCTGCCACATTTGAAATATCCTCAGTATATGAATGTGCAAATACTGGAAGCAGCTTTTAAATGTTATTAATGAAAAATAAGAAAAAATATTTTAAACTTTAAAAATCTTATTTAACAAAAGGATAGATTTCGTTAGCAAACATATTATATTGGATTGATTCATAATACATGCACTGGCAATGAACTTAAATGTAAAACCTTTCTGCGTCACCTTATCAGAGGATTTAAATCCATCCAAATGGGCCCGCTGCCTCGGGTTCAGATCCAGCACTCATTTGCAGCAGGCTTAATCTCTTTTGGCAAAAGAGTTATTAAGATTTCTAAAGACAGAAGGAAGCTGAAGTTGTTGATCCAACATTACATGCTACCAATTAGTATGGGAAGCTGAGGTATTTCAGTTGATAATTTTGTCTGATATTTGATTTTTGGTCAGTAAAATATCAGAAGTATTGTTTGTTTTTTTTCTTACCATATGTCCCTCAAGTGAAAATCCGCAACCGTTTAAAAAGGTAATTAGAGGAAACTCCGTGTTCTTGTCTGAACTTTTTGGATTACATTTTTTTTTTTTTAGTTTCTGGTTGATTTTCTTTCAATCAGCTAAGAAACTATGGTTTCACCTCTGCATGTATTTAGTTGTGTCTTGGCAAACACCGTTTGCTGTTGTTTCAATGCAAAACAGAAACGATCCGAGGTGCACTTGAAGGCACCGCGGAGAGCACGCATTTGTGTTCCTCAAAACAGTCCCCGCCTCCAAAGGAAACAAGAGAAATTGTAGTTGGCTCCACGCTGAAGCTCCAAACTCAGTCAGCATCTCCTTCGGCAGGTTTCAGACTCTGTGGGAGGACACCAAGAAAGTTATTTTTACTTTTTTCAGTTTTCATTTTCAACAACAATGACGTTCAGGAGGCTGAAGAAGGTGAACTCCAATGGACCGGAGAGCGGTCCCGCATCTCAAGACGACATTTATTTCCCTTCGTCAAAGTCGGACAGCTGCAGGACTATGGACACGTCGAGCAACTCCTCGGAGGTTTACAACTACAAGACCCTGGCTTACTCGGGGGGGACGCTGCCCAGAAACTACAAAAAGGTATTGTTAATGTTCCTGTTAAAAGTTTATTAACTGAATGTACCTGCAAAAGTTTATTTTTTGGCAGGTAAACTCATTAAAGTTTCAGTGCTTTTTCAACTTACAAGGCAATATCATTTGTACAGTAATTTCTGGATGTTCCCTATTAAACCTTGGGCTCCTCTTATTATTTAAGCAGAGACTCTGTAAGGTCAATAAAAGGGTTATCGGGTTATTTGTATCCAGTGAGTGGCTGGTCGGCGCCACACAGGACATCTTATAGCAGCCCATCTAGGGGCAAGTGTGCCCACCCAGACTCTGAACCTTATGTTGTATGAATCACACTAAGGCCGTGTTCTTCATACCTGAAATCCTGATCTAGATGAAAACGATCTCTAAGATTAAACGCGTTTTTCTGAAACGCATGACTCATTTTCGAACAAATGCTGAAGACTGATAAGAGTTTTAGTTGAGAACAGGTAGATTGTTACAAAAGCAAATTTGCATTTGATGATTCATAGAAAGTTTGTCACTGTAGTCATTTTAACAGTAAGTTACATCTAGAAGATGCGCTAGATAGTCGGGAAGGACGTGCTTATTTGTTTAAAACGTACAACAGTCAGTCACATATCACCTGCCCGGATCCTTCCCTTGGGGCCGTTTGTCTCAATTCTTCCTCCTTCCTTCCCTGAGCCGTTAGGGACAGTCGTTGACTTTGGGGCAGATAGGTGGGGGCAGGTCAGTAGAAGGACTGCTGATTAGTGTGATCATTGTTATTCACATCACCTGCCGCGGTTTGAATGTTGTGGCTGATTGTGATCAGATTGGCTATAAATTGGCCTCGAGTCTTCTTATTTCAGGGGAAATTGATTTTAACCCGTGGCCTACATATTAGTCTGGATTTGAGGAACGGTTTCAGACAGCCCTCATCCTTTAGCCCATGTTGCATAATGCTTAATGTTTATACTGTAAATTTGTTTGGCTTCTGCATAATCACTAATTTTCCTCTCTTGAAGCTGATTTCAGTGAATTCTGTTACTTAACTTGCTTTGGAGTTTACTTCCCAAAGAGCACATCAGAGTTGGAAAAACTCCTTTCACAGTGTCCTGTTGTGACTGAGGCACAGTTAAACCCACACACAGACGCTCGAGCGACGGGTTACAACACAGCATTGTGTGCACTCGGGGATGGAGATCCTGCTCGAGCCACCCCTGTTGGTCTCTCTGGGTATTTGGGAATAAATGCACTCATTGAGACTCCTCTGGGTCAATTCTGTAAGTGTTGGGACATAAAGAAAGCAACATTTTACTACCCAGAGAGACTGTAGCACAAAGCAGCCTTTCATTGGAGCGGGATTTGAAAATGATTGAGCTGGAACAGAGGTGGATTGATTCAAGTGATTTTAGTGGAGCCTTCTGGACAGATACCTGCCTTATTTACACAGTTAGGTGGGGCAGGGACCTGAACTGCTCCTGCTAGTGAGTTGGCTTTTCACTCAATGCTGTTATTGTGCTCCAGTGCTCACCTCTCTGTCTTATTTGTTTCTTTTAATAGACTGAACTTGGTGTATACAGCACTGCAGTTTTTAGATTTGCTGACAGCTTGTGCCTTAAGGCAGCCAATTTGCTGTTATGCATAGTAGGTATGCGTGCAACTCTTGTTTTGATGTCGTGACTAATGAGTAAACAGAGGAGCAGGCATGCATTTCTGGTTTCGTAAACAGTATCTCCATGCTGGTATGCTGGTTAAGTAGCTTAAGAATACCAAAACACTCTTGTCTCATTATTCGAGATTACTGGATGGACTGGTCGATGATGTGCTCAGTAGGTGTGCCTAGGAAATGCTCAGGGGGGGAACTCTCGTGAGTAAACCTGAAGCTACGCAGGTGTGTGACACGCTTCACATCTTGTTTCGTTTTCTCCTTGCAGGGTGGCGGCTTACAGACGTGGAAACCCCTTACGCAGACGCCAGAACCACAAAGGTACAACATCCCTCGTCTTTCTCTGACATTTCTCTTTGGACTTTTTTTGTTTTTCCCTCTTACTGTGCCTTCACATGAATTTTTTTTCACGGTGACATCTTCCTCAGAAATATGATTCAGAGCGAGCAGCCTCATGTCAGAGTGAATGGCATTAGTTCAAACAGCGGGATCGCTGATTAAAGCCATTGTTAAGGGAGGTTATAAATATTCATCCAGCCTCACTCCAACAGGCTGTTGTACTGTTGCTGTACGTCTGCATGTGACGTCCACATGCTCCTGCATACAGAGGAAGTCCTGTGCAGCCAGCAGAGATGTATTGTTATGGAGTTTAGTTAAGGATGCAGAGAAACACGGACATTAACCTCTCACTGACTTTCACTCCTCCTTGGTCTTGAATTTTGTATTAGATTTACATAAAAGGCTGTTTTATGGATGAGTCAGAATAAATATCATTAAGCTATAAAACCCCCAAAACCATAAGCTGTACTTTTATTATTGGACTGTGCTAGGATAGATTTACACGATAGTTTCATTTATCTCATTCTGGGCAGCCTAGTTCACCGTCCCTTCCCCCCACTTCGAGCTTGTGGTTCTCTAACTTTATCTGACCTGCTGCAATTTAAGAAGTCGAAAAAAATTCCACACACTGTTTGTCAACGGAAAGATGACATAAGCCTCTAAAGGATATCCCCGCTCTTTAACATCCTACAGCGTCCTACCCTGACCTTATCATTTGAAACTGACCATGTCTGATATAAGCATACGCCATTGCATAAATTACAGAAACTAAAGCAACTACTCAGACTCTGCTGCCTCTGAAGTCTATGAGTTTAGAGATAAAACTACAAAGCTTTGATTGGAAAGGACATGTATGCCTTTGCTGTATTGGAAACAGTGAAAACATCTCCATAACTATATCCTAGTGTTCAAGGCGACGTCTATAAATGTCCTATTTTGTCCAAATTGTGGTATAAAACCCAGTCATCCGCCCATTGTCGTAACTAAATGTCCGATTCAGGGTTGTGGAGTTGCTGGAGCTGTTCCAAGCTATAATTGGGTAGATCCTTGACCCCCCCCCCAGATGTTTAATGATACAACACAAAGTAAAAGAAGAAAATGGCTACACATTTCACAATTTCACAAGATGATGTAGATGTAACAACTGCTAATTAAAATTGCTTGCGCATCATTATTTGAATAATTAGTGTCGTTTTACACTGACTAACCTTTTTTTTTTTTTCCTTGATTCGACAACTAAAACCAAAAAGAAGCAGGCATCAGCTGTTAGACTGACGATCGCTTGATCTTTGCACTGCTACCTTTAAAAACATAAAAGAAGAAGTGCGGTAAACCCAGAGGAGAGTTTGTAATGGTAACAAAATGTTCCTGTTATCGTTTATTTTAGGAAGGTGGTGGTCCTGGAGAAAGAAGAAAAGGAGGCATTTGGTTTTGAGATTCAGGTAAGATTTGAAGTGATATTTGTGTGTGTGTGTGCGCGCGTGTGTGGATTTCTGAACTTCTCGAATACCACTTTCATGATCAACCATGATCTCTGGCCACACATGATTAAACGTAGGAAAGGTCACACATCAGTCAATACATCAATAAACCCGTTGGATGTTATTCCCGTGACTGTGGAGATGCTTTTACTTTTACTTTTTCTCCCAGCATCTGTATTTTGAGCAGTGTGGTTTATTCACATGCCTCCCATGTAATACCTGCCCCGCTCAGCAGACAGAAACTTTTCACTTTTGACCTCAGTTTGTCTCTGATCTCGCTCTCACACATGTGCCCTGAAGCTGTCTACATCACAATATCGCCTCTGTTGCTCAGACCTCATTCTTTAACTAGTTTGCTAAATGATTAAAGCGTGTGAGTACATCTTCACATTATCGTGCTCTGGCAGTCAATTTAGCAGGTTTCTTGGACTGAAGTACTTCTTTGAGGAAGCGATATAGCTATATTGTTCTATTTAGGGATTTTTGCTGCATGTTCCCACCCTTCCTGACCAGGAGGAAGTGAGATCATGAGGACAAGTTTGATGCTACACAGAGAAAGAGACAAATTTAGACACTTGCTTTTTGTTTTTTCCCTCGCTGTCTGCTCTGTTAATACAGGGAGCCGAGGATTGAGCGTATCAATGTGATATTTGCATTTGAAACAATATTTGCATGGTTGCGTGAGAAGGAAAAGAGCAGTAGGCTAAGGCTAATTTGAATAGGATACAATCTGTCGGGCTGAATTGGGGAGCAGATAGAAGACTTTATAACTTGAATTTTATTTTATGAGATGCCTCGTTTTCCTTTTTGTCTCAGTTGGAATTTGGTAAGGTAAAAGCTCCTTCTGCAGCAGCAGCAGCAATGGCAGCATGCTGACTAACAGTTGTGCTGCTGGGGGAAGTCTATCTGTGTTCTGCAGTGGTCTGACCTTCTGTTGTGGAGCTGTGGTGACAGAAACGAGGAAGAGCATGCAAATATGTATGGAAGTTACAAAAACGGTTGGCATAACAACAAAATATTTGGCCTTTGGGTTTAAGTAATGTGGTTAATTTAAAGTAGGAAATACAACCTAATACCCTGGAGTCAGATTGTAGTTTTCAAAAGTTAATAGTACTTGTTGTAGTTTACAGCAACTCGTTTTTTTTTTTTTTTATTTTATTTTACTTTGTTGCCAATCTTGTCACTTTTCACTTGTAGCAGTTACTAATAACCCAAAGATTTACCGATTGGTTATGAAATTGGTCATGAGATGTTAGAACAGTTAAGAGTTTTTACAACTCTAATTTGTCTTTTTGTGTTTTACATATTATCTTTACAACCGTAGATTTCCAAATTATTATTACAACCGTAGCTTTCCAAATTATTACTACAGTACTTCCTTTTGACATTTTGTGGTGTATAGTAAAGTAGTTGATCTGTGATCTGTGAGGAGCAAGGCATTAAAATAATGTCAGTGTCGCGCATCAATCAGACGTGTTTCATCAAGAGGAAGAAAACCTCATTTGCTTCTTTGCGTCACATCTCCGCGTGTTCGGTGATATCTTCTTTCCTGCATCATCTGTCATGACTTCCTGTGCCGGTCATTCAGTGGCTTTTCAGCGTTGCCACATTGTTTTACAACACGTATAAGACGGTTCCTAGACTGGCAAGCTTTTTGACTTCCTTTTTATTCAGTGTGATTTTTCTGTCTCCTTCAGACGTACGGTCTTCACCATCAGGACCAAAACTCTGTAGAGATGTGTACGTTTGTGTGTAAGGTCCACAGTGACAGCCCGGCTCAGCAGGCAGGACTTAAAGTTGGTAAGCAAACTTCCTCCTTCTGTATGTTTTCCTCTTTTTTAATCTGAGCTGTATTTAAGCCTAAAATAACCTGGAAAAAAGACAAACTTGAAATAGACTAGAGGGGAAGTGAGCGCGACATGAGGCTTCGGTTCAGGTCTTTGTTTGCTAGCTGACGCTTGGGTAACGTGCGTCAACATAAGCACTCGTGAGCTTCTGTTTGTTGTTTAGGGAAGTACAAACACGACTGTATGCCTACTAATTTTTCCAGTCAACAAACAAGCTGGTGATCAACTATTCCTCACCAATGTGGTGAAGAGTAGCAAATAATTTGCTTTTATTTCATTTATTTTAACTTTTTTAAAGGAAGTGATATTTTTTATTGTCTAGCTTGCTTTTTGATAAAATAAAATAAAACAAGCAAACATAACAAAAACAAGAAAAATAAGTCAAAATTAGTGTTATAACTAAATGATTAAACCAGGAAGTGCATTCATGTTTTGTCCGTAGACGACTGGGGAAAGACAAGAAAATTATTTTTAAAGTGAACTGTGAATTGTCTCAGTAATTGAAACTTGTGATTGGTCAGTCACAAGCTGGCCGCACCCAGTGTTATGTTTCCATTATGTCAAAAAAGAGGGAAGGAGGTTCTGAGCTGCTGCGCTTGCCGCCTATTTTCTTCAACCTGCGTTTGTCACTTTTGTTTCACTTCCTAAATTCCTCGCGTGCTCGCTCTATTGTCCCCCCCCCCCGTCTTGCTGCGAACACAATGACCTCATC
>VUQR01020041.1:44485-56462 GCA_015108515.1 Hemichromis elongatus
TTTATCGCACTCTGGAAACTTTTTAGACTTGATCATCTACCTGTATGCAAAAAAGAAAAAGAATGCCGTGTGAGCTGCTTGTTATACTGCTGATTATTCAGTAAGACAGAACAGTTTAAAGGCTTCAGACAAAGCTGACAACATCAAAGTAAAGACTTTTCTGAAAGAAAATGTGTTCTGTTTTCTGCATGCATGATGTATGGCATGCATGATGGAAACGTGTGGTTAATATAGGCCTTCCAATTGTATCGTATTTACATTACATTTATGGAGGAAAAAACTGCCCATTAGTCCACATGTGTGGTTCTAAAGAAACCTGCGCCACGCAAAACACTTGTCTCACAAAGTTCATCTTTACTGACTCTGGAGTTTTGACCTACTCAGACAAGTTCTTCTTAGAAGCAGGTGAACCTGTACCAGAAACCTTTAGTCCGCTTCCCATTTAGAAAACAAATTGTAAACTTTGAGAGAAGTTTGAAGGACTTTAGCCAGGCAGAGACGGCGTGATGAAAGATACTGGATAATGGATCCAGTGTTTTTAAAGATCAACAAGCGATATTACATCTGTGACTCTCCTGCTAAAAATTCAGGCAGTTCTTTTATCTAACTTGGTGGCATTGCCAAATGAGCTGATCAACTACCCATTAGAGGGTAATGTTTTTGTTTATGTTCTTTTGGGCGAATGAAAGTGACTTCGTGCTCTGTTAGAATTCTGTTCAGTGTTATGTGGTCAACACACATTATAGGCAGAGGATGGGTATCAAAGCCCTGGAGGTGATAATATTTGTTTTGTTGCAGCAAAGCAGGAAATAGAAACAGGTTGAAACTGTTTGCGTACGTGCCAGACTGTCTACACAACCAGTTACTACAGCAACACTTCCTTTTCATCATCACTTCATATCACAGTGTTAAATAAATTCATCTTTAACTCACCCTCCCACACTCTTAGCTATATTTTTATTTCCTGTTATAAGAGTAACAGGCGTTACGCCTGCGTCATTGAACATGCCTTTGTTTCCCTTTGCTGCTCGTGTATCAGGCACCGTTTAGCTTCACTGCCCACTCTGGGGAACAACAGCTGCATGCAGCTTATCGCAGTACATAATGTGTATATATATATATTAGCAGGTTGTAAAAACATCCTAATGTGATGAATCATAAGCTTTCTTTTAATGCAAATACACATGTGACTGTGTTTGGGTTAAACTCTGAATCTCTGTTTTTCTGTCCTGCTTTTGAAGCATCATTACTGCAGCAGATCTGGACTAAATCTTTACATCTGGAAGGCTAAATCATCTGGATCAGATCTAATAATATGCAGGTTATTTTCTTGATTTAGTATCTTTGGAATGGTGAAGCACAGTATGTGTCCAGATGGGCCATTGATAGATAGTTTGGTTTTAAAGTGGTTCCTCTTTTTTTTTACTATAATGGTTTTATTGTGTTTGAGAACACAAGTCAGATAAGGAAACACCTGTTAATCCTCCGCCACTTCCACGGTAACTGACGAACATGGAGTTTTACCGAAAATGACTGAACGCATCTTTGTTCAGAGGTCAGATTTCCAATCAGGTGCTGTTCGAAATTACATTTTTAAATGCTCAGATCAAAAAGAAACCTCCAGACGTAAATTTTTTTCACATTTCTTTCTGTACCTTACTACTGGCCGTTCAACCTGAAAAACTATTTACTTCAGTTTAAGGCTTCTCAAATAATAGTGAAATAAAATTATATCAAATCCTATGCAGCAGGAATTCAGAAAGGGCTAACTGTATGTGAATGTAGACTGTATATTACAGAAGTACTTAATCACTGTGATGTCACCTATTAGCACTACAATTTTGCTGTCACCAAACATAGGATGGTAAGCTGTGTTGGCAAACTGCGTCCATACAGTGCAGCAATTACAACACTAGCCTTCCATTAGTACAATCAGACACTCAGCAAGCCATTTTATTATATAGGCATATTTGTCAGGGACCAATTTCACATTTAACAGGTTTAGTTAACTGGCTTGAGTTACTGCAGACACCTAGTTGACAGTATAAAACATGCAGTCGATGCACAAGTGCCTTAAAGCTTCACTGTCTCTGAAAACCAGCAGATGGTGATACCAGTGGCTGCAAAAAACAAAACAAAACCCTGCAATCCTATTGAAGTCTGTGAAAAAATAGCTTTCAATTTGGACGTCTGTAAACACTTTCCTGCAGAGTTTATGGGCTTAGCCGCTCATTTTGGGTCAAACGAAATAACTAATTAAGTCTATTTTATAAATCTTGGTCATCATATTATTTTTCCAAATGGTGTGGAACGGCATGCTTATTGGCTAAAGACAAAAAAAATCCCCAAACTATTTAATTCCTGCTTTATTATTATTTCATGTGAAAGAAGACTGGCAAAGCAAGATGTCGATGGCATGTTGCATGTGATGTTGATGATGACAATAGATTAAGTGCTCCTGACAGGAAACAATGATGAAATGAAAAAAAAATGAACAACATCTTTTTAAAAGCCACACATAAAAGTTATTTTTGACCCGTACTGTACGTTTAAGGGTTAAAAACCGAGCCTCTGTTATATAAAACCCCTGACAGCTGCGAGTGTGCACACAAAGACAGAGAAAGTCCTCAAACACAATAGCAGGAAGTGTCATGAGGTTATATCTTTAAACACACAGTGGCCTCAGTTTCAAACTCTTTCCCACAAATTGTAACAACAAAAACTTTTCAGCTAAATTATTTGCCAAAACCACGACATTTTTTGCTCTTTTACCTCCAACTGATTCTCATAACGGTAGTTTCCACATCAAGACACTCTCCGCATATCTACACTCGAATTCAAGGACGTAGAATAGTGACCGTAACTTCTTCCCGTCTCCAAAAACGGGAAGTGTCGGGGATCAGCTTGTTCTGAACGACATTTTTTTCCCCCAGGAGATGCTGAACAAACATAACCTCCACGTCCACACTGACTGAACAGCACAGCAGACAAAAGTACAGCATACTGTCTCCATCTCCCACCATTCCAGAGCAAATGAAACCAGCATGGCCGCCTGAAAGCTGTGGAGCAGAAGTGTCTGGCCTTTAGGAATGCTGGAAGCTGAAGTGTTTGGGAGAGAGGATGTTGACTCACTAATTTTTTTTTTTTTTTTTTGAGAGCAAGCTTCAGGAAAATAGACAGTATGACGTCCAAATATACTGTATTGTGTTCCCTGAACGTAGTTAGATGAAATTTACTATCCTTACAGGAAGAAAACCTCATGGTTTGTATGATAACAAAAGGAAATGCCACAAACAACCCTTTTTACATACAAAATTTTGTTTCTAATCTCCATTGGAGTACCTGCATGATTCACAGTTCATAATAATCCCTTTTTACCCGATAAAGGACCTAAATTCCTCCAGTTATTCAATTCAATTCAATTTTATTTATATAGCGCCAAATCACAACAACAGTCGCCTCAAGGCGCTTTATATTGTACAATAGTACATACAGAGAAAACCCAACAATCACATGACCCCCTATGAGCAAGCACTTTGGCGACAGTGGGAAGGAAAAACTCCCTGTTAACAGGAAGAAACCTCCGGCAGAACCAGGCTCAGGGAGGGGCGGGGCCATCTGCTGCGGCTGGTTGGGGTGAGAGAAGAAAAGAACGGGATAAAGACATGCTGTGGATTCTGATTGGTTGTCCCTCACAAACATAAGGTTCAAGCAGCAGTGAAGTTTCTTTTCATGAAACCAGAACTGTGTGCTTGAGAATACCATATGAAGATATCCCCTCTTACTGAGCAGAAAAAAACTGTCTGAAACTGGGTGGTTACATACTGTAATGTGTTGGTCCATAATTTGATGGATAAAGACCCTGTTTTTGTGGGTTTGCCTCAGTACACCATCTCAATGGATTTTAAACAAATCAATCACTATATGACTGAAATGGGGACCATTTTATTTTTCATTATTGGACTTAAAATATAAAGCAAACCATGACTTGGGTATTTTTAAAGCTCAATAAGGTTATAAAGCGCGTGGGTCCGGATTTTACACAGACTCGCTTTCATCCGGCAGTGTTTAGATCATTCTCACTTTTTGCCCACACACTCTCCACCTCAAAGTCCTTCACTCTCAATCCAAGAAGGTAGAACTGACTCATCTGTGGTACTGACACATGCACAAACACTTCTTTGCGAATAAAGTGACGACTGTGAAAGCAGACACTACAGCGGCTGTGATATCATATTCCTAAAACAACTGAATTATCTTTGTTGGAAAAAGAAGAAGTTTACGTGTCTGTCTTTTGACTTTGTGGCTGCTTCGTCTGCTGCCACTTCTTCCTTTTGTTTTTCATTTTGTTTCATATCCCATGATTAAAATCTCTTTCTAAGAGCCAGAAGATTCCCCTTGGTTAATCATAGCTATAATTTTCATATCCTTTATGTTCTTCAGTTTGTACCAGAGCAGTTTGTTGGGCTCGATTTAGCACCAGACAAATAATGGCTGTATATGCCGCGTGCTGATGAGATCGGGGAATTCACTGTGATTTGAAAAGAGACCAAACAAAAGCACACTGGGGCAAAGCTATTATCCATTTCGGTGAATGGCAGCAGTGGTTCTTGTGGCTGACGTCTCTTTTCCGCCTTCTACGAGTTTCTTCAATCTCTGTCTAATGCTGAGAAGCAAGCCTTTGTATTGTTGGGGGATTTCACCTGCATCAGTGCAATCAACCCTGTGATACAAGCGCTTTATAAAGTCCCCTGCTTACGCTTAAACAACTAGATCCTGACCTTGAGCAGGTCCAGGAAACTTTGAGACAATAACACCACTATTTCATCCACTGACTGTATCTGGAAAAACAAGAGGAAATTCGCAGGGAAAAAAAAGGGAAAAGTTTGAGATGAAAAGAGGCCAAAGTCAGCCAACAGCCAATAGAGTGAGTCACTTATGGCGACTGTCCCAGACCTGGAGAGGAATCAAAACAAAAAGCACCAACAGTTCACCACAGCAGCTCATGAGGGGATGCTAGTTACGGGGAGTTCCTGGAAGAACTTTATGCTACCCCCCACCACCACCACCACCGCTACCCCTCGTTTGGGGCCTCGTGTAATACTTCCTGACTGTTTTCCTGTAGGACCTGTGAAAACAGTCCCCACCCTCATCCACGCCTCTGCGAAGATACAGCAAGAATGAAGCCAACCACGACGACCCAGAAAACCAGAATAAAAGAGAGAGTCAACCAAGGTGCGACTTTATGAAGAGGTACTTCCCCATCTAAGCTCATGACCTCATATTATTTTCCTACAGAGGTGCTAAATCTTTACTCAAGTAGCACTGATGCTACTACAGAATTGTTTTGCAGATGAATGCTTCAAAGTCTGTTGTGCTCCTTCGATTTGTTACTCATGTATACAGATGTGTAACAAGTTAAAGGCACAGTCGTGTCTATATTGAGGGTTACGCTACGCTGTGAAGTGGCCTTACTGGCCGGTTTGCCTTCTTAAATTAACTCACAGTTCCTCCAAGTCAAGCTTTATCCTTGGATAAAACATTTTTATCCTGATAACAGTGGTTTCTCTCAGCATGACAGTATCCTCATGGATAGGGCAGTGAAAGATTTGATGGTTCTTAAAGTGATGCGAACACTATGTAACTGCTTTCTTCTAGTCTCTTAAACCTGTCCATCCACCTGTCCGTCCACCCACTTACCCGCCCGTCCCCCCATTAGTCAGTCCGTCCACCCATCCACCCGTCAGTCCGGACTCACATTCACACCTATGGGCAAATTTAGAATGACCAGTAAACCTAACAGTTAACGCCACTAACTGCATGTCTTTGGACTGTGGCAGGATACTGGAGAGAACCCATGCAGACACGGGAAGAACATGCATACTCTTAGCAGAATATGGTGGAATTGAACCCAGAACCTTCTTGCTGTGAGGTAAAAAGGCCAACTGTGTGAGCTCTTCTTACCACACCGCCCATCATGATGGCCTTGGTTTTGCCCCAGTGACAGCAGCAGATGTATCCCTGAGAATCTGTCACACACAGTGGACGAGGCCCAGTGTGTGTGGCCGAGTGAATGTGGGCAGTTGGAGGAATGTGAGAGTGGGAAGGGAGGGCATTCTTGTGACCTACAAATGGACGACAGAAAAGATTTTGTCTTCCCCGGGTGACAGAGACAAGCTTGAAGACAGAGCTCGTTATTCAAACTGTGCCGTGATGAAATGTCTCTGATGGCAGCACAGCCGGGTCTTACGTCACTTTCACTTAATGCAATCTGGACCAAAAGTTATTGTGCAACACTGGCAGCCACATGGCTTTGGAGACAATGTAGAAATGCACAACTTTAGCATTACATCTGTAAATCATCTTCATTTTCTAAGACCTTTCTTTTGATTCTCAGCTGTGGAAAAAGTACCATCATGCTGAAACATAATCCTATTTAATCAGCTTGAAACTTGTACAATGTGGTCTCCATCCTCACATCTTTTTCCATTGAAATATTTATTGGATCAAGCCAGCAGCTGACTTAAGCTTTATTTAATCTATTGTTGGCAAACAATACATTGGTTGCTGTTTATTTATAGATGTTGTAAATTTCCCCCCCTTATTAACAAATTTTAATTTCACTTGTCCCTAATTATTTTGTTGTTTTTAGATAATAAAATCTCACCAGCACAGTCTTTGTGTTTTGTGTCTCATTACCTTTAAAAAGTCAGAAAACAGTACACAGTCTTTCCTAGATTCTAAGCATGCATATTGAAGTCTTTTAGTGTCTTTTTTTTGTTCAAACCCCCAAATAGAGCAGAAACAGCTGCATTTAAACATAAAAAAACCTTTTATATGAGCTTTTCCTTACATGTTTACTCATGAGAAGAAGATAAATTTCAACCAAATATGTTGAATGCATCATTTTAAACAGCTTAAGCCTTCCAAAGGAGAAATAAATGACTATATTTCAATAAATAAAGTGAGTGTAATTATTTGTTTCCTCTCTCTCTGTTTCAAGATGGACCCTCATTGTGCATTACACAAATAAACAAACTTACTAACTTAATGATGCCTAAATCCACCACCTGTTTTTCAGCCAAAAGCAAGAGGACAGGTAGCTGCTGACATGCTGTAAAAGTCCTGCCCTGCAGTGAAGACACGAGTGTTTGCTCACTTGTGTCAGGATGCTGCCCTCCAGTGGTTAAGTTTAAACATGACAGTTTTTAGTATATTTTGTTTCTTTGTGGATCACAAGCAAGTTGTGTCCCACAAGACTCGGGACACAAGTTACATGAATATAAGCAGCTGGAAATGATATTGTTTCATTATGACCTCAAAGACAGAAGTGTTACTAATTTAAACAATTAAAAAAAAAAGAATAGGACTCATAATGTCTGTCCCTTTAAGTGTACACAGATATGGATAAATAATTCCACAAAGTATTAAGTTAAGGCTTTGGCTGTTTGCTGACACACAGATATGATACGTATTCGGGCTGAGCTTTTTCAGCTTAAATAAATAAATACACTCATACTTTATATATTTGACATCTGGCCTGACACTAGTCTCATTCTCAAGAGACTAGTTTGAGATGATTTGAGGTTTTTGACGTGGCAAATTATCCTCCTGGAAGCAGCCTTTAGAATATGGGTACACTGTGGTCACAAAGAGATGGCCATGGTGAGTAACAGTCCTCACGCTCTGTGTTTAAATGACACTCAGTTGGTGCTAAGAGGCCCAAAGTGTGACAAGAAAATATCCCTCACACCATTACAACAACAGCAGCAGCCTAACAGGAAGGGTGGATGGCTTTTATGTTGTTACTGCAAAAATCCTGAGTCAAACATCCAAATGTCACGGCTGAAATGATGACAAGGAGACATTGTTTCTATTTTCTTCCTTCCAGTTTTGGTGATTCTGTGCAGTTTGTAGTCTATGTTTCCTGTTCTTAGTTCTTAGCTCAGTGTGGTCTTTTGCTGCTAATGTGTTGTGTATTCAGAGATGCTTTCGTGTATAACTTGGTTGTAATGATTGATTATTTGAGTTACTATTTCCATCCTATCAACTTAAAAAAAGTTCTCCTTTCAACAAAACATTTTCGCCCAGACATCTTTTCTCTAGTTTGGACCAGTCTCTGTAAATCGCAAAGAGTTTTGTTTGAGGAAAATACCAGTAGAGCAGCAGTTTCTGAAATTACTCAGACTAGCATGTCTGGGACCAACAGTCGTGCCACATCAAAGTCAATTAAATCACATTTCTTCCATATTCTGAACTTCAGCAGCTCACCTCGATTGTATCTATATGGCTCCCACGTGATTTGCTGATTAGACATTTACATAACAAACAGCTGAACATTTGTACCTAATGAAGTGGCCAGTGAGTGTGAGGGAAGCCGCCACAGGAGGCCAGCAACATCCGCATCACTCACTTACTGACATTTAAGTAAGGGTCAGCAGAATCTCTCGGTCTTTCTTCTGAATGACCTGAAAACCAACACAAGGTATGTCAGGTAGTAACTTCCTGGTAAAATGCACAGAAAACTGGCTACTTTATGCATGACTAATAACTCACAGCTGATCTGATTGCTGTGGTGAGTTCTGTTAGATTGTATGAGGGAGAATCTGCAATGAGGTATTTCATGCAGTATTTTGTTGAATACAGAGAAAAGAAGAAGTTGGACTCTTCGACCTGTCAGGGTCTTGCTGAGTCACTCAGGCCCGGAAACTTGATAAGAATCAAAGACTTTCACCCACACAGATTAACATCAGAACAGGGAGAACTCCGACATAACAAGAAAAACACGAACAGCACTTAACTTGTCTGCTATAGTAATAGAGCCCGTCAACTGTCAGTACTCACACAGTATTTAACTTATTGGACATAAGATATTCTTACGTACTTTGAGTCTTTATCTTTACACTTTTGACAGCTACAGCTATAGTCACATTTATCCTCTCAGATTAATAGATCAAAAGAGCAAAAATCAGTTAAATATTATAAAGGTTTTATTGTTCATTAAATTATTTATGTACTTATTTTAATCTAAATGGATGTATACTGAAAGCTTTAGTGTACATCTGAATACGCTTGTTTTGCCTTAGTCTAACAAAACGGTTTCGGTTGTTTCTGAGCTGATAACAGCTCTACCAAAGTGACATTTTCACTGTGACCTTATGCGGGGCTGTCACATCCACTGACTGCCACTGTCCCGCACCTGAATGCCACTGAACAGCATCTGCTTGTTAGTGAAGCTACATATTGAGCCCCAGCTGCTTGCCATTTGGGCACTGAGCTTGTCTTTGATGGATGTTAAGTTTTGCCTTTGATTTCTTGAGAGTTACTTGCGGCAAACCTTTACATTCTCAGTTCCTGTTTTTTTTTTTGTTTTTTTTGTTTTTTAATTTGACTGTAAGGCGATGAAGCTTGGTAAAAGGTTTTCTACTTTATTTTTAGTATGTTTTTTTCTGTTTTGTGGCCTGTCAGGGAACCTGTGTCTTCTAGTTTTTGTTTGAAACTGTAACTCTGTGTTTCCTTTCCTTTTTTTTTTTGTAGGGTTTTGGTGGTTGTTTTGGTCTTTGACCTTGGCCTTTCACAGGATGTTCAGTACTTTGATGTGAATTACCAAGTTTACTGAGAAAAAACCTTTTATGTCACTTCCTGTGCCACGCCAGACTCCAAGTAAAGGTTCCCTTAGACACCTACTTTGCTTTTCATTAGTTTCTGTCATATACACTCACTGGTCACTTTATTAGGTACAATTGTTGTTCTGCTCATTAAATTATCTGTCTAATTACCCAACTGCATGCCAGCTACTTAATGCATTTACATGGCATTTGAATTAATTCCCTGTAAATGCAAGTCGTGGAGTGAAAACCGCAAACTTTTCATAAAAGCTAAAAAACTAAACTTCTAACAGTCAGATAGCGCTCACTGATTGACAAAACAGAATTAAAGGGAAACTACAGAAATTTTACATGTGCAGCTGCTGTGGTCAGCCACTTTTACGTTCCCTGTAAGTTATTAAAGTCGTTCTTATTTCTCACTAAAAACAGTAAATGCATTTTCTTTTAAATTCATTACAGAAAAGGAAAGTTTCGGCTCCACAATTTTATAATGATAATCTATAAATAAACTATTTATATATTTAAAAAAAATGTCAGAAAAACGTTTGAACTATTCTTTTAAATTTTATTATATGTATATGTATCATATTTTTTTTTATATATCTTTTAAAATTTGGTTTATTTATTTATTTTTTAAAATGTATACTGTTAATACTTTGCATTTTTTTACTTTGCATTTTGAATGTGAGGTTTTCTCTGTGATGGAGTATTGTTTTGTTTTTTTACACCGTGTTTATAAAAATCTTTCAATATTTTAAGAACTCTAAAGACTTTCTCATACATGCATGTTTGTCTATTGAGAGGGAAAGTTCATTTTTTGAAATAGCAACAGTAAAACAGTAAGTAGTCTGGTATTTTCCCTTCTTCCGCCAGAGGGAGCATTAACATTTTGTGCTGCATCCCCTCCTTTCTGCAAACATAAGCAAAAATTGAGAACTCTGTAGTCCCCACAGTCATAACAGATTAGATGTCACTTGTTCCTAGACTGCAGTGTCTGATAATAACCCGTTGCTCTGTGCACACCCATGTGGCTGGTCACACCCGCTGAAAACACAGTCAATGTGTTATTTTACACAGCAAGAAGAAAAAAAAGAAAAAAGAAAACCCAGAAACGAGCGTTTTTGGAGATGTGAAAATGAAGGGGAGGAAGTGCTAATTTACGTGATGTGAATTTAAAATACGAAATGTTCTTTATGTGTGGTGTCTGATCCTCTTTTCATTTGACACTGGAAAGTGGAACCTGATAAGGACAGCGGCGACTTAAGCCTCATGGAGGAATGTGGGGGTGATAAAAAACTGTCTCACGTGTTTGGTATAAAAAAGAAAGGGGAAGAGTGGCAACCAGGCCTAGTCATGTTTTCGTCATGGGTGCAACCAACAGCTTCTGCAAATACGTCTTCTCCATAGTCTGAATTGTGTTTCTTGCAAATTATTCGACGCTGTGGCATCATTAAATGTGGCACGAAGGATATCCCACATATCTCGAAACTCTTCTACTTTTCACACAACTGTTTTAAAAAAAGAAAACTTAAAAAAAAAGATCTTGTTTTTAATTATACAAAATGTGATTGGAAATCTCAAATATTAAACGGAGTGTTTTATACCGTTGAATGCACATTTAATAATAAAAATTAAAAAAAACTAATTAACATTTTTATTGTCGGGTAGTGCATGATCCTCTTTAACTGTCTTTAGTTGTCTTGGTGTTAGTTGATTGGTTTTGTAGGCATCACAGAGGCCACTAGCTTTGTAGTTCACAAAACACCAAAAAAACCCCAAAACAAAACCCCACCAACAGTCAAACAGCTTAGAGAAGATGTGAAGATGTGGAGTGTGAAGGTAACAGTGGTCCCAGTGGGAATCAGAGCGCAGTCAGATTTACATATACAACCACACAAGCAAACTGACTGACTGCCACAGTAACCCCATGAAAAATCTGCACGACAGCAGAAAAAAGCCTGTGGGCACAAAGGCAAGCCTGAAACCGATCGCTGTGTAGTAATAGCAGTTACCAGCCACAAGCAGAAGATATTCTGAGTGCAGAATGCGAGCTGTCAGGAAAAGGTTTATCTGCAAGGCCTCAACCGATTGCACACACGGAGCAAAGAGTCCTCAACGTGTTATCAGAGATGCATTTTGTAAGAGAAAGTGAAGTTAACTAGCTGATATTTTATTTCTTCATCTTCCAGGTTAAATGATTTTCATTGCACTGTTAAAAAAAAGAAATCTCTAGTCCACAGACTGATATTCAACCAATAGATAGCATTCGGCAATACCATTGATATCAGAGGTTATAGTGTTAAATTTATTATACTGGCCTGCCTTAGATATGATAACTTTCTTTTTTTTTTTTTTTTTTAGTTTATATC
>VUQR01020041.1:56482-71482 GCA_015108515.1 Hemichromis elongatus
ATCGGTGTGACTAAATTTTCATATCAAGGAGGGGACGGTCAGAGGGTGTGGTCTATTAAATGAGGAAATCAACAATTTGTAATTGTACCAAGGAAGTGGAATTCCCTAAGGTTTGGAAAAAGATGTGAATGGATATCATATCTGCCTCATTTTCATCTGTATGCAAACTACCTGGGATCTGGCTTCAATAGCTTTAGCACTTTTTTTCCAGCTCTAACTGAACAGATGCAGCTTCAGTTCACCTCCCTGATAGGGGTAATTTGCGTACAGAGCTCTCTGTTATCTATTATCAGCTTCATTACAATGCTGATGTCCCTCATGGAGTCCCCGCAGCTCTCCGTGAAGCTTTGATATTTTATATCAGATGGTAAATGATAACAGTGGAGAAACGCGTCTTCGGTTTGCAACAAGTTTGTCTAGAAGCAGGATTTTCTCCACAATGCCAAACATCTTCTCAACACCAAAAATAGCCTCTGGGAGAGCAACAGGTGGTGGTTGTATCTGTGTGAGAGAGAACAGTTGCACATTATAAGGTCTGAGATCTCACATGAGCTTGAGGCCTAATGGAAAAAGAATAAAGCGCAAACTCCTAGCAGCTATGATTTTGTGATGACTTCCTCCTAATTTTGTGAATAAGCGCCTAAAATTAGCTACAAAGAGCGGATGTCACAAAGCAATGACGTTGTGTCTGATAAGACAGACGTGATAACAAGTGAAATTTGTTTCTGTGCAGCACGGAGGACCCAGACAGAGCTCACATGACATCACAGATTAACAGGAAAACAAACGCGCGACAACAGGGTGATTAGTTTCCACAACCTGAGGCTGCCATCAGTCGCTCAGGAGCCAAAAATGTGTACCGTCCAAGAATTTTGTCTCGAAGCCAATAGCGATTGTGTAACCATGTCGCCTTTGGTGAGAAAAGTCTTTCTAAAACAAGCAAAAACAAGGACCACAGCTCAGCTCGCAGCTCAGTCATTCACCATCACTCGTACTCATAATTTCAGCTTGACGCGTGAGTGTGTGCGTGGCCTGCTTCCTCTGCTGTCAGCTTGTGAAAAGCTCTTCCTCCCATGTGGCAGCAGAACTATGACTGGCATTCGGGGGCAGTGTGCACATCATTAATGAGAGTCTGGAGGTTGAGAAACGCTTTGAGAAAACACGAGTTGAGGTGGGAAGAGATGTGACGCAGTGGGGTCTCGCATAAAGCCTCGCAAGACAATACTGGTTTCTGAGTGGAGGAGTGAGAACGAGAGAAAGGCGGGCGAACTACACACCTCAGAAGGGTGCCCTCTAACGAACTTGTGTAGGTGGACAGGAGAGTCTCATATGAGTAAAGACTATCAGCTACCAGTTATCACGTACAAATGTCCCACCCAGAGTCCCTCTCGATCTCACTGTATACAGTTTTTCTCTGCTTTATACTAATCAATATTATTGCAATAAAACACAAAACAATTTACTAGTATGTGACACAGAAACAGTGATCCTTTTTACAATTAGGCCTCAAAAAGGCACACATATAAAGGCTTTTGTGTCACAGTCAAGGGCTCTCACTTAAATCAGTAAAAAAAACAGTTCACACATAGCAAAGATCAGGACCTCAGCTCTCAGGACTGGGTTTTCGCTTTAAGTCGAGTCCTAATTTCAGTTTTACTTGATTACTACTCTGTGAATCACACTTAAGGTGATCTGAGACTAGCAAAGTGAATGTAGGGCAAATGTGGGAAGCATTGCTAATACTGAGAGGTAGTCTGAAAAGTTAATACATCTAACCCACTGAATAAACATAAGCTATGCGGGTTACATTTTTGGTATTAAGAATATGAAGGAAAATTGTGCTGGGTTTTTTGTTTTGTTTTTTTATTCAACTTTTACTGTTGCAGTAACTGTTAACTGTTATTTCTGCTGCTGCTGTTCTGCCTGTTAGTCGTCTCTGGCTGGGAATGCAGATTTGTGCACAAACATGTGGCTGAAGACGAGGCAACAAAAAATGTGGGGAAGTGTCTCGTGAGACAGGAGTATGAATGGATTACGGTTGCTCTCCCTCCTGCTCATGCAAAGAGTTCTCACCACATGAGCCTTTCTTAAGCACTCAATGTTTGGTTTAACAATAGTGCAGGGCAGCTTTCTTCCTATCATGTTAGGTGCAGGACAATATATTCACGTTAATATATCCAGGGTGAGTATAATCATCAGAAGGGTAATTGATCAGTCCACAGGAGGTAATTCATTAATCTCCAGTCCTGGAGAAAATCTGTGGATGGAGCTGATGCTTCGTGCTGTCAAGTACCATCAACAGATTTAGACAGTTTCTGTAAAGAGGAGTGAGGCAAAATCCCTCCGGAGATGTGTACAAACCTGGTGACCAACTGCAAGAAACATCTTACCACTGTGCTGCCAAAAAGGGCTTCTCCACCCTTGTTGTACTAAGTCATGTTTTACTTATCATGTCATGTCACTAACCAACATGCAAATCAGTTAATAACTTTCATGTAGTGTATTTTTTTCAACATTTTTGGTTGATGTACAGTCTCTCTCCTTTAAAATGAAACTGAGAAACAGACTATTCATTTTTTGTAAGTGTGCAAACTTAGAAATTCAGCTGGGGACCAAATAATATTTTCCCCACTGTGTGTGCCTACTTTGTCCTTGCAGTTACCCCTCTACAGGTGGGAGATTGAAGGATTTCTGTGCAGTCCCATACAAAGTAGAACACCTGATGGCCCTGCACACTGCAGATATGTAAAATGTAAGTCTCAGCAGCATTTTTCTTCATTCTTACCCCAAAACAGCAGGCTTAAAAATAGCTTTTTTTTTCTGTCTCTCTCCCTCGCAGGAATAGAAAAACATCTGTGACTTCCTGTGTGTAAAAATCACAGTTTTTCCACCAATAATCAGCAAAGCATTGCAACCTATAACAAAGAAATTCTTGTGGGGAGTCGACTATCAGGGTTTGCCTGCGCAGAATTACTTTTATTTGTATTTGTAGAGTTTATTAAGCCATGTGTAAGAGTGAGAGCGTGCCTGTGCGTGCGTGTCTGCTCAGGGAGGACAATGCTGCGGTTCTTGGTTGTATGCGCGTCAACGGAATCCCGTAGTGCGTCATCCTGTGACTGTTCTCTCGAACAGCTTTGTGATTGGCCGCAGACTGGAAATCTCCCCGCCCATGTATGGAAACCTTCCTGCGTCATGGGTAGAGTAAAGCCAATCGTATAAAATTGTTCGCGGGACCTGAGCTCAGGGACTGCATCTCAGCTGAGAGACACATAAGATGACACACGGTCGTTTGTGGAATACGGACCGTTCAAAACACTTGTAGACGGACTCAACAGGTGAGAATGAGGATTAATGATCTTTAATACAATAGACTTTAATGCGGCATGTCGGGTTTTCTTTTTCAGTTTTCAGATGTAACGGCTGCAGCTGTATGATACTAAAACTTGAACTGACAGCAAAATAACTTTAAATCGGAACGAATGCAGCCAACTGTCTACACCTTTATACATGGAAAAGTATTTAAAGTTGTGCTTGCACAAATACATTATAATGTAAGCTTGCTAGATTTACATGTACACTAATATAGGCTACGCTTGGAATAAGTCGAGTGGGTTGCCTCATCCGTCTTCTCCGCGGTATCGTAGTATGTAACATGTGATTCGTGTGTTGGCATTGGACCCATGTCTGAAAGTCAAGCTCAATGAACTTTGCAGGCGTGACTATATATGTACCCTACGACTATGTAATATACATAAATAAAGTAGCTAACCTTCTCCAGTATAATGAAGGATGCCTAACTCGCTTCCAGCTCTTCAGGCTCTTTAAATCCTTCGAAATTTACCATGTGGCCGGTAACTTTAGATGTTATATATTTGCAGAAGGGTTCAAGGTCCCGCATGATGGTATGGTGTAATCTTCGTTTAAGACTTTCTGCATATGCTGCAATGAAGCATACTTGATGTTAATTAGTGTTGTATCAAACTAAAGCAGGAAAAGGTAAGACATCCAGGACAAAGTCACTCATCTTTTATACAAAAATCTACAGCAACATGGACGAAATAGAGGCAAGTTTCTTAAAAAGGAAATGAAAAATGAATAATAGGCAATATTTTGCTATGAAAATTTGAGCTGAATCACAACACTGACTTTGGGCTGCTTTTCAGATGATTCTAGTCCGTTTTATTTGAATGCTTAAAGTATTGCAAACGTTTTTTTTTTTCATAATAATACTTTTATTCTAACTTTTAACCATCAGTTATCCAACGTGTGGTCCTGTACTTATATTGTCTGTGTGGAGAAACAGTATCTTCCACCTCTTTTATATCTGGTTATCTTGCAAAAGCTTGAAGGTTGGGTGAAGATAATGACAGGATTTTGTGGCTTCTCTTAAATTCTTATTTTTTGTGTTTTTCAGGCTTGCAGTCATGACTTGCATATATTCCCAGCACGGATCTCAGCCTAGTGAGAACAACCTCGGCAGCTCAGAGTTTCAGAACACAGACTTTATATCCAGGCTGGCTGTGGGAATGAGTAGCCCACTGGACCAGCACCTCTCTGCACCATCCCTGCCAAGCATCGGCTCCCTGGTGGGCACTCCCACGGGAGACTTCGATGCATTTTCATGCCAGTTTACTGCGGCTTCTTCCCATGTTGCTCCATCCACAGTGCAGGATACTCCTTTCAAGCTGGATGAACTCCAAGTTTACGGCTGCTACCCTGGATCGTTCATGTTGAGTTACCCTGATGAATCTGTGTCCCCCACTGGGTCAGATTATTTTGGCAGCCCTGCATCCGCCTCGGCTCCTTCAACCCCTGGGTTTCAGAGTCAGCACACGTCCACCTGGGATTCAGCCTTTGGGCAGTATTCACCCAGTCCAAGGTACTGGGCGACTGAGGAGACATCAGGACCACATGCACCATCTTTCTTTACATTTGGTGCAGGATCCATGGAGGATATGTCCCCTTTGGGTCAGCCTTACGAGATCTTACGAGATCGTGATGCTTTCACGTTGAGCCACCCTCACCCATCTACCTTGACCTTTCCCACCTTGGAGATGGAGCATACACGCAGCTTTGATGGTGCTGACCAACTGGATGCTGGAAGCTTATCACCCAAGCTGAAAAGTCCAGGTGGAAATGAGGGCTGCTGTGCTGTGTGTGGGGATAGCGCCTCCTGTCATCACTATGGAGTTCGCACATGTGAAGGATGCAAAGGGTTTTTCAAGGTAATAACATCTGATACCTCTGTCCTGCCAAATAATCTATTTAAAAACAGTTATTGTCGAATTGTTTATTTGTGCCGTGTAAGTTGAGAGCATTCCTTTTTTCTGTTTTACAGCGTACTGTGCAGAAAAATTCAAAGTATGTATGCCTTTCCAACAAAGACTGTCCTGTGGACAAGAGGAGGAGGAATCGATGCCAGTTCTGCCGTTTCCAGAAGTGTCTAGCTGTAGGCATGGTCAGGGAAGGTGAGCACAGTGCAAGCACAGATGATTCATGGTGGTAAAGGATGCTAACACAGAACCTAAAGTAACAGATTTACCACATTTATTTTTTTGTTTGCTTTGTTACAGTTGTCAGAACTGATAGCCTGAAAGGACGAAGAGGCCGCTTACCTTCCAAGCCTAAAATTATTCAGGATGTAACAGCTGCTGTGTCTCCAGTGAGCATGATCGCCTCACTCGTGAGGGCACATATTGACTCAAACCCGAGCGTTGGGACACTGGATTATTCCAAGGTGAGAAAAAGACATTTTCTACAACTTTTTTCATTTCTTTTGGAGTAATCTTTGCTAAAAATAAATATATAAATCAACTGAGCCAGCTACCTAAATGTCTGTACTGTGTTTAATTTCAGTATGTTGAGATCAATACAAGCCTGAATCAGAAGGAGGACGCCAGTGACATCAGACAGTTTTACGACTTGCTTACATCCTCTATGGAGGTTATCAGGAAGTGGGCAAATAGCATCCCAGGATTCTCTGAGTTCTGCCTTGAGGATCAGGAACTGCTGCTCGAATCGGCATTTGTTGAACTTTACATCCTGCGTCTTGCATTTCGGTGAGTGTAATTTCCTTAAAATTGTTTTAAAATGCACTCTTTAGCATTTACTTTTAATATTCTTGAGATATTTTATACAGCTGACAAACTGTGTTTTTCTTCTGCAGGTCTGATCCTAAAATGGAGAAGCTCATCTTCTGCAATGGAGTTGTACTTCATAAAACGCAGTGCGTACGGGGTTTTGGCGACTGGATTGAGTCCATCTTGGAGTTTTCACAAAATCTCCATCGCATGAAGCTCGACATTTCCTCCTTCTCCTGCCTCACAGCCCTCGTCATAATCACTGGTAAGAAACATATACCATCTTATTGACTTTAGCTTCATCAGCTGACAGCGCTATATTTAGGGAATCTGCTTCAAGTTACACAATATTTACGTGGCACGCGTATGATAAAGTGTAACATATATCACAGCTGACCTAAACACAATTTACATTGTGCTATATTTCAAAATATAGTCCACAGTTTAAAAATTTGGGTGTCTTTGATAACATTATATTGGTGTTTATTTGCTTGTTTCCTCTCTCTATGGCCACAAAGCAATGCTTTTCCATCTGTAATTAGTTTCATTTTATAAATGATGACTTAATGTCTCTTATTTTCTTCTTTTAGATCGGCATGGTCTTAAGGAACCAAAACGTGTGGAAGACCTGCAGAATCAGCTCATCACCTGCCTTAAAGATCACGTCTCTGGCTGTGGCTCTGACTCTTTGCGGCCCAATTATTTATCCAGACTTCTCGGGAAGCTGCCTGAGCTCAGGACTCTGTGCACTCAAGGCCTCCAGCGCATCTTTTACCTTAAACTAGAAGACCTCGTTCCTCCGCCACCGATCGTGGAAAAAATATTCCTGGATACGCTTCCGTTTTGAGCGTAAAATGGGAGATATGCCATCTGTGATGTGAAATCTGGAGCTGATCTCAGAGCCAAAGCAAACAGACTGAGTGCTCATACTCCAGGTAGCAAAGTAAAACTGCATGCAGCTAAGAAAAAAAAAATCAATCCTTAGGGATTATGCATTATCAGAAGGAAAGTGCTACTTCTGACTTAAAAAATGAAATAAAACTTGTAGAAGTCCCATTTTTTGGAGCCATCACATGATTCTTTATTTGGTTAGGAAACTGTAATCTTTCTAGATGGAATTAGAGAGGCCATCTCATTGACCAAACAGTGACTGTTTACAAATGAGGTGCCATGAATGGAAACTTTTTCAAATGGAGGGAAATGACTGCACTTTTCCAAACAGTTACAAATGAATGCAAATAAGGTCCGCATAATCATTTGAATGATATAAGCAAAAAGTATTAATGTGATATTTTCAGCTCCAGTATTAAAATAGCCAATACCCACAGATCTATTCAGCAGTACAGTTCATGTATCATGAATTGACTCTGAGAAGTTAACATACTGTGTATTTTCCAGTACAGTCTTACACACTGGTCTTTTTTGTAAATGATTTTATAACTGTTATGAAGTCTGGTGTTGGTGCCACTTGAACTGTTTTATACAGTTTGTTTTCGATGAGTTATTTTTATGTACAAAGATGTTCTCTTCTACTGCAGATAAACATTTAATAAAATGTATGACTGCATGTTTTGAGTGCGTTTGCTGTCTTTTCTCTGAATGTTTAGGATATGTTAAATGACTTTATTGTTTAACTTAGGCAGTGTCGGGGAGTAATGAACCAATCGTACATCTTGATCATTCACTCACATCTATATGTCATTTTTGATGTAGCTACCTACTGAAACTATAAAAAGGAAAAGAACCATAAAAGGAAAGGAATGTTTTTTTTTAATTTTATGTCATGCTGGCTGCCTTACTGTAATTGAAGCCCCTTTTACAAGCTCCACCCCCAATTTCCGCTGCAAAGTCATACCCAGGCACTACATTTGGCAGGCAACCAAGACCACACACTTAGAGCATGTGCCAACGGGTAGGTGTTACCCAAGTCTCAAACTGCAGCAGCATAATTATGGATAAACTTCCTGAAAATATTAATCATTGCTATTTATTAGCAAAGGTTCAGGGTAGTTATTGCATGGTGGAAGTTGACTGAGTGGTGCAATACTTCCACCGTGGAATCAGGTGTCTGTCTGATGGTCTTTGTATGAATATAAAGCTAAAAGTCACTGTGCTTTTTCTTTGACTACAGTTTGTTTGTTTTTTAATTTGGTTCTTCTTATGCATGGCTAGTGAACAAGTGGATATTTGCTGCAGTAAATTCAACTCTAACCCTCTTTGATGGGAAATTGAGGGACACTGCACAGTCATGTAGTGTTAACTCTAATGGTTACCATTGTGTATGAAACAATCATCAATAAAACAATAAAACAGGGATCAATAAAGTATTCTGATTCTGATTCTAAAAACTTGAAACTACCAGCTGACACTAAAACACCAAAAATCATTTAGTGATTTACTGAGCTCACAGATTGAGTGAGCGTTTGGGTTGTTTTCCCATATACTCGTATATGACTTGTAGGACTTTCTCCAACCAGAGGCATCACCTGCATTAGAAAGAATGCACGCTTAAGGCACTTCCACACTGGCTCATCAGAAACCACCTCTATCTTTTACATACAGTCTATGATAACTAGCAGGAAGAACCCCCACTGATAATCATTTTCCACTCACCAAGTGAGTAAAAGTTTCCTCTTTAATGTAGCTGCATGCACTTCTTTTTATGGTAGTCTCCATTATATTCCACTAAAATAAAAAAATCTGCATTGCTTGTAACTGTCTGGTGACCAGCAATTCACCATCTTGAAAGATGGTAACATAGTAATCTGCAGGAAATCCATAATGAATGGTTTCTTTAAAGCCATTTAATAAAAGCAAGTACATATGGGGTGTTGTTGTAATAGGTGGGACAGGAGGACAAGGGATAAAAATGCTGTGCAGTCCCACATAAAGACGAACACTTTTTCACCCTGATAGCAGCTGCAGCTGGGATCATCACATAACATCTCTGTTGACATCTACTTCTGAATCTGTGTCCGTGTTTGGGTTTATCTGGATTTTTACATCGTGTTTATTATTTTTGGTTGTGTTGTATTTGCAGCAAGTGTGCTGTCAAGTGGCTGCAAAAGTGTGCTTTGTTCACTTGTGTTTTTTTCTGCTTTAATATGCTTTTTTATGTTGCAGTGTGCTGAGCTTACTCTCAGTCATTGTATACTGATGTGAAAGTAGCCTGCTAAAATGAGTCAAGGGATTCTTGATTGATTGCCTCAATACCCTTTGACCTAAGTCATGATAAGTTTCTTCCTTTGGCGACAGATCAGTACATACCGCTCAAAAATGAATCCCCTCCGCCCTCTTCCCTCCCAGATATGTGCTGATCTGTTTTTAGAAGCTGGTGGATTTCTCAGTTCGGTCTCAAGTGACCCAGACTGCTTTATCATTGCAAAACGAATGCATGTGTGAGTGTATGTCAACACATACATGAACCTCACAAGGCTCGAGGCTGTGTTACTGGCAAAAAAAGAAAAGAAAATATTTGCCACAGATCAGGTATGAATAAAAAGATTATTCAAGTGCACCAGCTTGTGAAATTAAACCTCTTTATTTACAGCATAGATCACTTTTAAAAACAACGGGAGCTGACTCAAAATGCTTTCAAGGTGAGCCAAAACACATTTATTACATAAATATGAAAACACACAGATCAATAAAATTAAAATATGTGTTAGGCATGTGGGTACTGCAGACCCATTTAGTAGTATTTAAATGGGATCATCAGTGTTTAGTAACAGTCAAGCAGGAGAAAGAAGATGAGATGTAACACTAAGACACGGAGACCTTTTTGACCTGATGATGCTGCAAGATCAGAGTTTAAAAACCAAAATTAGATCAAATTCACATTAATACATGAATTAGCATAAAATCTATTTAAAAATCAGAGTAATCTTCACTATAAACTATCACGTGGAGACAACAAAACCATGTATTACATTTTAATGCTGTTCTTGCATTGTTGAGATGAATGTCTGGACCAAAGTACTGTAATGATGTAGCACTAGGTTTTAGTCCCAGCCTGAGGAAACACACATGCTAAGACTTGTATAGCTTGTATAACTAAAAGTATACCAGCAGCTGCATACTGTATAACAATATTGAAGAAATAACCACCTCGTCTGTTGCAGATTTTCTCTTTAACGTGCAAAATGTTTCAGATCCAATCTGTATTTATCTGCACAGATTTGGTCCAGAACTATTACCAGTTACTACACTGCATCACAACGAGTGACTCAGTAAAGGATATCAATTTCTACCCTAGCTGCAGCGATGTTACTGCCCTGTAGGATAGACCCTCAGTACATGTTGTTCTCGACTGTGCACATCTCGTGTTTCTTTAGGACAGTTACAGAATCTCAAATCTCTGTCTGGTATGGTAATGTCTCTTAATATACAGGAAGGAAGATTATGTAATTGGAAAAGTGAAGACGTGTGCAACAAGAACTACTAAATATGACCAACATCACTTTAATTACCAAACTTATGTGAGTGACAAAGATAGTGTTGATAGGACAACTCTTTTATGATCTACTCATTACACTTTGGCTGAAACTGGGGAAAGTGAGAAACTTGAACATGTCTTGTTACATTGCCGATGATAATAGATGAACAAGCCTCAGACAGAGTTAGAGGATTAGAGGCTGCCTGTGGAGCCAAAACTATACAACATAAGTTCCTCATGTGCGTGAAAAAATTCAAATTTCTAAAACAAGACCAATTTAAAGGTTTCTGTTTCAAAGACACGCTTTAAGATTGCAGCGTGACGAGACTCATCTGACCAGGAGTGAAATAAAATCTGTTGTGTAACAGATGAACACGAGTGAGAACATGGTGATCGAAGGCGTTTTCTCTACCCATGCAAATAATTGCCTTAAATATGCCCTTGAATTTGTTTAAATTATTTAAATTTGCTGAAATAATTTTAAAGAATTTGGATTAATTTACAATAACACCCAAAACATTAAGCACATCCAACCATTCAAGGTTTCTTCTTCATTTTGCACAATGTAGAACAATCTTGAAATCAGCCATGCAGAGACTTTGATCCTTGCCCAGCTTGATTGGGCCATCAATCAAGCTGGGCATTCCTTGTTAATGGATTTGAAACCATCAGAGATGTTTTTGTAATAGATTTCTCCAATTACTGAAGAAATCCATATCCACAAGTTATATATACACAATGTTTCTTTCCAGATGTTGCATAAAGCTTTCAATACAACAGAACCATAAAATTGTCTCCTAAGAGAACTGACTCATGAAAGGAGGACCCAGAGATCCTCTCATACAGAAGATTCATTAGAGCCTCAAAAATCACCAATTAAAAGTCCTCTACAGTCCATATCAGTGCTTCTCAAGACATATCTTGACATCAGCTGTTGGACGAGGGCTACAAAAAACTAGTTCTTCGCAGCCAAAGAGCCACAAAGAAGCCACTGGAGAAGAAAATGACAAAAAACACAAGTATTTTTCAGTAGATCAGGTGAAACCTGGACTTTTGTCTGATATGTTCAAACTTAAGCAGACAAACCAGAGCAAGACAGCAACAGCTTCCAATCTATGCGACTCAGTGGCATCATAGAGTGTAAAAAGTGGACTTTTTATTGTAGGTTGAAAACATTGTGCAATTCGTTAAGATCAGGAGAGTGATTGAGCTTCATCTGAGCCAAAGGTCTGAATCGTTATCAGTTTTAAAGCCCTTTTTATGACAAAACAGAGTGAAGCAAGACTTGGTTAACAATATTGAACTTCTTCAGACAAAGAGAACAGGAAAAATTTGAACATTTGCTTTTAGAGAATATTATTAATCTGTTTTACTAAGCTGAGATCAGCATGGCATCAGCTTGGTTTCCATGCAGCCACTGACTTAAAATGAGTTTGACCCCATTTGTTGTCCTAAAAGCTGATACCGCCCACGTGAAGTCATATTTAGAAGTATTTAAATGAAACAATTTGAATAGGAAAAGAGCAGGAGTTCCTCGTATCCTTTTCCTTGCCCTGGGATATTTACAGTGCTTCGCCTTTTACTCAGCACTGAGTCTGGAACAAACGAATTTATTTCAATTCATGTTTCCAGATGGAGTGTAAATATTGATTTGGTGATAGAACACGTTTTAATCAGTAATGTTTTTTTGCTAATCAATAGCAACATAGGTGGGATGGAAATCAGATGGGGTGGTGAAATCAAAGCCATTTCTTTACACATTTGCAGGTGTTACATTCTCTAATATATGCTAAACCATTTTTCAAGGGGGGGGGGTAACTTAATGCAATATATTTAGTTTACAAATTCATATTCAATGTTAATTGTAGCTGAGCTCAAAGTGTTAATGCTAGATTATTTTAATAAACAGCATTTTCATATGCAAGACTACGGTGGCACTACAGGGGGCAAAAGACATGTGAGGCTGCCAGTTAAACAAGGTCAGTAGTGTTTATTTATGATATGACTGTTAATAGAAGGATGAATTGTGAAATGTTCTTGCTGCTCAGTTTCAGCCAAATGCTCCAAAACTCCAAATGCAAATGACCCAAAGCATAGTGCAAAGGCAATCTAAGAGCAAGCAATCTAATAGCTCTCAAAGCAGCTCAAGGGAGGACACAGAGGAATTGGTGGTTTCTTGATTTCAGACAGTTATTGACATCAAACCCTAATTTAAAATTATTTTAGTTTGCTGAATTATGTTTGAACTTCTGAAAATGAGGAATATTAATATTAGGTAATTTACTTCTTTATATAACTTGAATAATGGCCACAATTCTTATATAGTTCATGAAATATGGTTCTAAAAGCCCATAAATTAAAGTTGAAAACCTGCACATCCTCCTTGTAAGGAGGCAACCTAATGGTACCCCATTTTGAATTCTAAATTTAAATCTAATATGTTTTTATTTCTCACATAAAGACGCTTCCTGTTCAAAAGTTTTAACACACTGCGACTTCTCAACGAAGTACAGTGTAACTGATCTTTTTCCACTTTTTGACATGATATAACACCCCCTTCCCTTCCTGTCTTTAAATAGATTAGCAGGCTTGAAATAATCACATATATCTGATGCGCAACCACGACAATGAGCACAGAGTACTACTAAAAATGTGAAGATGTCTTCCATGTTTAGATAAAATCACTTTCTAAAAATATTCATGAAATTTCAGATACGAACACCCACAGTAAATCAGAGAGCATCTGAAGAGCTATTTATAATACTGGCTCAGTTCAGTGTTCTTCCTTTTTTTTTTTTTAAAGACACTATGTCACATATTGAGTTATGCTAATAGAGAGCATGGGCTCCTACTAGCAGTTACTACACAATTACATCAGTGGCTGGTTTAAAGAGGGCACCGTGACATTTAAGCCTGCTTAGTGGCAAGGTTACAAGTTCAAAATCAATACAAGCATCTTCATGTTACACCATAAACACTTATAACAGGTAGTAACAACCATAAGTTGAGGCTGTAGCTCACTGAAACATATGGGTGTTATTATATGGAACACAGGTGATGCAGACTGGGTACATATGCATGAATAATAAAAGGAAAAAAATCCTTCAAGTGTAATAGTGAGGTGTTGATGTGGTGTCTTGCTTGGTC
Source organism: Hemichromis elongatus (assembly GCA_015108515.1). NCBI lineage: Eukaryota > Metazoa > Chordata > Actinopteri > Cichliformes > Cichlidae > Hemichromis > Hemichromis elongatus. The sequence goes on from VUQR01020041.1 coordinate 70,145, forward strand.
AGCTTCAATGGTCCTTGGCATCCATTCTACAAGTGTCTGGAAAAATGCCCTATTTGGTATTTTGATGGCAGTCATCAAAAGGTCAAACATATTTAATTAAGATGAAGTTAGCTAAATGATTAACATCATTTTAAGATTTATCAGTTGATCCGTGAACCCTCATGGATGGAGTTTATGTCACTCTGTAGGTTACCAATCCCAGAAATACAGAAATATAACAAACATGGTCAAGTACTATAAACTTTTTTATTTGTAGAGATGCTTTTCTCTAACAAGACTAAAATTCCTTAGAACTAAATGTTCCCTCACTGCATAATAGAGACCTCAGATTACCTTGCCTTAGAGGTCACGGGTTCAGGGTTTTTCTTTAGTCAGTCACCTGTTCTTACAGATGGTCACAGAGCAGCGCAGCGCCATCGTGAACACTTCTAATAATAGCCACAACTAAAATAGACAGTCATCACATGAAATCAATAATGCCACTTAGATATGACAGAGTGGGCTGGCGTGCTGCCCCTCACACTTGGATTATCGAGACACTTGTAACTGAGCTCACTCTTATGCAGCAGCTTTGGATGCATGACAAAGTTGATGCCAAGAGAGAAATGTTCTCTATACCTGCAAAAGCCACATGTTAAACATGTCCGACAATAAGAGAAGATAATTAAATCGATTTGTGATAATCGAGTCAAATGAGTTTCCAAAGTGACGGAATGTAAAGAAAAAAGAATGTAAAGTGAATGTAGAAAGTTGACTAATAGCGCCATCCAGAGGTCAGAAAATGACAGTTAATACACAGCTGTGCTCAGACTCATCTTGGGTATGAATGTTGTGTTACTTTGGCCTTTAAATGGTTCCACATAATCCACACAGGGTCAAAAGAGTACATACAAGCTCAAATATTTACATATATTCACTTAAATCTTTTAATACATGATGCTGAAGGTTCTACATTCTCTTAACGTGATCAGGGCCAAAGCACATTATCTACAAGTAACTGATTATGATTGACTACAACTGGTAGTTTCTTTTGCCAGATAAAAAAGGATTTGTTTGATAGCACTTATTGGATTGACCAGTTCCCAGCACAATGTGAAAGTCCAAGAAATTTAGTTAACATCGAAGGATAATTGTAGATTTACACAATTTGGGAAGGCTATTTTAAACTTGTCCTTGGGTTTTTCTTACCAGGATGACTGAGCATGCATCAAGACAGTTTAAAGAACTGTATGTAAGTTCTGGAACAACCCAGGAAACACTAAGGCTGAAGCAAGCCATCAACTGGAAACCAGTGTCACGGTTTACAGTGAAGGAAGTTTACCATTGGCATGGTCTAAG
>VUQR01020047.1:0-15903 GCA_015108515.1 Hemichromis elongatus
GTCCAGAAAAGCGCAGTCCTAGGAACAGCTAAGATACTGCGCAGGACCCTCAAGCTCCCAGGCCTCTGGTAGAGGACCCGAGCTTGAAGGATTGACCGCCCGTAGGGGCGAGTGGGGAATTTATATATATATATGTATATATATATATATATATATATATGTCAGAGGGCAAATTTGTATATCTTGTCATCATTTGTCCTTGTGTGACTTTTGTATCTTATAAATACTAGTAATTTCCTACTTTTATATTTGTAGCTGTTAATGATACCATGAGCTGTGAAACTTTAACTGGAACTGTGCCTAGTTTAGACCTTTTTTACATTTTATGGTTGTGTCCGGTGAAGGAGGTTAACCTGTGGAATGCAGGGTATATGTTCTGTGACCATATATGGACATCCTGAGCTGTAGCATTCTATACTCTTGTGAGCGTGTAAGAATGTATGTGTGTATGTGTGTGAAATCCTTTGTTTTAGGAACCATCCTCTACCATATAAATAAAGCCAACACGTAGTTACGGCGTGCGTCTTCAGAGAGTCAGCTTAGACCCGTCTGTGACCGCCCGTGATCACGTAAAGACTCGAACAGCTGTTGTGTTTTTTCCTTACTCCAGAGAGAATTCTCGGACAAACAGGGAATTACAAAGTGAAGGAAACTCAAGTAAAATCCAATAGATCCACAAGGAATAGTGATTATCAAAATAAAACAAGTGAAAGTGAAAACCAAGAAACCAAGACAAAGACAAGACAGGAGTCAGCAATGGCAGGGAAACACTGAGGATACTATTATCATTAGCATTAAAAACACAAGAGCATCAACAACAAACCAAGACAAGAACATGGTATTATGAAAAACATGTTAAATGGTCAAGTAGTGTCTTAAATCTAATCCTACACCTGATAGGTGTGTTAGGGTTGGACAACATATCTGCAACAACAACATTTTAGTCATTAGCTTGCTACCCTGGAATAAACTGGTCTTGATTTACTGATTTGAAGTTCCCACTTGATTTTTATGTTATTTTGTTTGTTTGTTTGTCCAGTTGAGTGCCACTTCATGAACGTGTCCAGGGAGAGACTGTGTGAAAATGTGCACCACTACACAAGCGTGTAGAATTTATTAGGAATAGTGAGGACGTATCCAAAACAATAACTTGCAATACATCTGGTGGTAGAAGGTGCCCAATCTCTAAAACTAGATGATTTACCAATGTTCTTAAATTTTTTTAAATTCAAAACCACACCAGAAAAAGTTATATATTTATTTTCTCAAGACTTGTCTCTTCTGAAATACAGAAAGGTCACTCTATTTAATCCAATGACAGTCAATAAGAATATCAATAGGCTTGTTTGTGGCTTTAGCAGAGGGCATCTAATCACCCCAGTTGGTTCATTCGTTCCTTGTAAGTTTTAGAAATGATTTTAGGATTCTGCGGAATCTTTTTAAAGCATATCTGGGTCTGGCCCCGCGCTACATAGCAGAAATGTGGAACCCATATGAGGACATTTGCAGCCTCAGTTCCTCAGCTGGAATCCTTTTGGCTTTTAGAAAGTCATTGCCTAATTTTAAAGGTGATCGTGCTTTTGGCATCAGAGCCCGCAAGCCAGAAAGAAACTGGCTGTGCAGATCAGGCTCACTGAAGTCTGTTTTCTCTTTATCAACATTTAGTCATCCGGTATATTGTTTGCATTATTATTTTTTTCTGATACGACAAATCAAAATCATTCCCTTGTAAAAGTTTCAAATGTTTATACATCACTTTATGTCATCATTAGTTATTATTAATCACTGTTCCTTAATCACAGTGTGTCTTTTTTATATGAACAGATGAGGTCAAGAGAATGTGAAGTAACCCAAATAATGCAGTGCAGGTAAAACACATCCAACATCGCAGCTTCTGCTTTAGTGCATTTTCAATACAAACACACAACTTGAGTTTCAAATATAGGTCTAATAAAGTAGCCGTTAATTACTCTTTATTAACCCATCACATCACCCATCACTAATGCTTCAGAGCAAAGTTCAATCAGCCTTTTCTGACCCTGATGAACAAGGACACATTGAGACACATGCAAACATAGTTCAGCTGTAAATCAGTTTGTCCTGCATCTAACAGAGCATGCTCAGAGGGCGTGTTGAGTTCTCAGTAAGCTGGCCTCATGTTGACACTGATGGTAGTGAATCTTTGGTTGTTCAAAAACAACCCGGCCCTTTGTCCTCACAGGACCTGAGGACAAATAAAGACTCCCACTTTGAGAGATGGAGAGGGGTTCTCCACAAACTAACCAGCACATGCCAAATGCTCTCGTAAAAACACAGACAATGCTGAAAGGAAGGATTCAGATGCTCTTTGCTTTAAATTGTAAATATGTTTATTGGGACATGGGTCACAGTTTGACAAGGAGGGTGAGAACCTCTTACTAATAGCCTATAAGGGACAATAAAACATGAGCTTGAGGGTAAAAGGATATAAAGAAGTAGTTATGTAGACTACTTAAGATAAGAAGCAGAAACGTTCTTCATGCACTTCTTAATTTGGAGTTTTTGGGCTATTTTTTTTAATCACTCCAGAAGAAAAATCTAAAAAACACACCTATGACTCTATATTTTACATTAAATATCTGTAAAAGAAAAAAAAATGTGTGCTTGACAAAACAGCGCCTAATTTCCATATTTAAACTAATAACTAGGCTAATTAAAATCATTTTAACTCATAGTAATCAATAGGAAAGTTTCTCAATGCTACCTATCACACATTTTTTACCAATAAATTATTGTTACAAGCAAAAATGTATGCAATTTTTTAATACATTTGTATAAAGGTCATTTTCTGAAAATCAGTGACATGCACCAAACCTGCTCATAATATCCTGACCACATCTGGGATCTGTTTACACAGCATTTAAAGCCTGACATATAAGAATATGAAAACAACTGTGTAGAAAATTTACTATTTTCATCTACTTATGGTGATCAACATTTGTTTTTGTTTGATCCTGTTCACGTGTAGTGTATCCTGACTTTTTCACTATTTTTCACTTAGTGATATTACTTGCGGGTTTGTGATTCATTATTTCCCTGATTATTCAAAGGCAGAGTTAACAAGTCATGCCACTCATCGTTTAATTTTATTATTATGAGCCAAGCTCTGCCAGCTCCCAACTGTCCACATAAACCTTGATCCTGTGTCTAATTCTTAACCCCAGTTATAACTGTCTTTAAGTTCCCTTCCTCAATCTCTAAAGGTGAACTAAACTGTGTGAGTCCTGGTAGTGTACCAGTGGGCAAACTGAGAAAACCAGCCACGTAAGCACAACATTCATCTAAGTCAATTTGAAAATTACCAGGAGTGTGTTCTTTGTGGTATCTAACCAACTGTGATCAGGGGACTGCATATGCAAAAACCCTCCTCACATGCCCATTAGAAAATAAGCTGGCAACCTCCTGACAGCAAGAACAAGAACTCCTTTATTTCTTGTGTTTGGCTCAACATGAAAAGGTCACAAAGAAACAAAACGGAGTGTTCAACAACTTAAATACGATAAAGCCTAACACGTGTGATACAGTGTAGAAACATTTCCTTTGTATATGTTTCGCCTTTAATGGGTTTAAATGTTCTTTTATGGTTCATTGTTTTTAATGGCTAATTTACTTTTTGCCCAAAAGCAGGGAAAGGAAGGGAAGTCTTAAATCTAGTCACTGTAAAAACAAACAAACAAACAACCAAATTAATTGATTAAATTTTTTTTTTAAAGAACATGCTCTGCCAGTTTAAAAAAAATAAGCCAAAATACAATGGTATTGTTTAAAAAACATAATCATTGTGAATCTGTTTCAGTCTTTCTGTTGTAGATTTATTGCGGTTTTTGGACTCATTATCTGTAGCAAGACCAAAATTGAGTTAAGCTTCACATTTGACTCTAGAACACTTTGGTATATAGAGCAGTTCATGGTCGACTCAGTAGCTGAATTCTGGCATACCGGTAGGTTGGGCCAAGAAGGATACAGCTGACCAATCCTTCAAATCTGGGGAAAAGGAGGACACATTTGTTGGCCGTATTTGGAGGAGACGGCCTTTGTCACGTAGCTGTGATATAATCGACCTTCAAATGCGGCTGCAGCTAGTGACTGCAAAAAGTCCAAGCTCTGTGGCTGCAAAAGATACCCCAATCATCACCCCTCCACCACCGTGCTTGGCAGATGGTGTGAGGTGCTTGTGCTGATATGCTGTGTTTGGTTTTCACAAAACCTGCCACTGTGCATTGTTGCCAAATATCCACTTTGGCTTCATCTGTCCAAAGTAAATTGTTGCAGGAGTTTTGTGTTTTATTCAGATGTAACATTTTTTTAGAGGCTTTCTCTTGGCAGCCCTTCCAAACAAGCCACATAAGCCACAGCCACAGTTGTTCAGTCGTTTCTAATTATGTTGTCATGAACTTTAACATTCAACATTCAATATGAGGACATATGTTACTCTCATGTTCACTTCACACAGAGTATCACTGTATCAACATTCAACCAGATCTTCTTTTTTTTTTTAATTAATAAAGAAGTCAAGGAGTGACATAACATGTTTACCTGTGTTAAAGAGAAGAAGCAATAACAACCAGTGCAATGGGCTGATATCAGCATGGGATGGAGGCTTTGGGTGGGAGCAAGCACACAGATGCACATAACTGATAAGCAGCTACTTAAACAGACAAATGTAAAAAATAATAGGTTTACCCACTAAAACTGCAGCACAAGCTTCTCACACGGTCTGTGCCTCACAGCAAGTCACATTACTTACCATATAATTACATGTAATTACATGAAAATGCTCCAAAAGCCACAAACACCATAAACAAGGTCAAGAAGTCATGTTGAGTGACTCGTGTAAGTGGAAGTAAGGCTTAGAATATCTATCAACAAAAACATGTCAATCAAAGCAGATACGCCTTCAACTTTAACCTTTAACCAAATGAAAAATGGGCGGCAATATCAGGACTGGTATCAAGAGGTGTCATTTAGACAGTGGTTTAAAAGCAACATCACGTCATGTTTACCCTCTACCCATCAGGATGGTGTTTAAATGTGACACAATTTAACTTTTAATTTTAAAATACTTTGTTTTGGACACTAAATTACTTTGTGTGAGGGGAAATCGTTTAAATAGGCCAGATAAAACCGTGATGGTGAACTTCTGTAGGAATCCTAATGAATGTTTTTTTTTTATTGTGTGACATAAACTTACTACTGAGTACCACAAAACCACACCGTAGCTCTTCCTTTCATTTCTTTCATTAATGCTGATGCGCTTTGATGAATAACGGAATAACGTGAACATCCTGCCTGTCTTCCCTCACTCCCTCCTCTAAATAAAAAGAGGAGGGGTTGGAGGTTGCGGGGTGTGGAGGAGGGGGGCAGGGATCAACCCTGCAGACTCTTGAGACTGTGTACACCAAGACTCAGCAGCAGTACTGGGGAGGAGAGCACCAGCAGAACTGCTGACTGGAGCCTCTGGGACGCATAACTGTAAATTTTTTTCATTAACTTTGGTCCCAGTGACAGAGAAGACTGCTGCTGTCGGAGATGACTGAGATGTCACTGTTGGGACAATATTCCTCTGCTTTAGGAAATGTTCTCTGTGCTGAGAGCCTGAGAGTTACTGAGGAACTTTGATCTAAGAGGTGCAGATATCGGAGAATTCTCACTTCAGAGTTTGGTAAGTAAGAACTTTAACTTTAACTGATTCATTTAGAGACTGTGTTAAATTAACTGTTTAATCTATAAAAATGGGGCAAACTACAGCTTACAGTGTGTTTATGTCTTTTTTCACAAACGCGTTTGAATATTATAACAATTGTATTTTCCTAATTGTTCAGAGTAGGAATTTGTAACACTAACCGAAAGACACTGAATCTAAGGGGACTTTGACATCCTTCTACATTGGACACAACCGAAGGCTAAAATAAAAACACTCTGCCTTGTTCTCTCCAAAAAAAAAAAAAAGAAACTTTGAGCCAAAGTTAATTTTCCAACACCTTCTAATTCCTCAACTAATAGCTGACTATAATAGTACTATGACAATACTAAGAGGTTGTCTCCTAGTGGTTACTGAAATTTGGTGTGGCCCCACTGGTAGGGGTGCAGAGATCCAGATGAAAAATATAAAGTATTTGAGTTTTTAATTCATTAGGGTGATTAAAAAAAACCCACACACATTTTTAAAAATTAATTTCTGATCAAAGAAAAAACTCGAGGGGTGAACTGTTTTCAACTTATGAAAGCCAGAAAAAGTCTGAGAACTGCTGGTGTAGTCTAAGGCCAGGCCTGTTCACAGTATTTCTAATCTCTGTTCCAGGAGCTCTAAAGAAGATCAGCTGCAGGCCGTTTGTTGGATAAAAGCCACAAATCTAAGGATGAGGACTCATCTCCTCTGCTTGGAGTTACTCGCATTGGCAGTCCACATACTTGTGGTCAGTGGACAGCTGGAGCCAAAGAAACAAGTGCCCCAGGAGCCTCTCACCATTACCCAGAAACTAGGGCTCGTGGAACGAGATGTGCAGGGTGCGGTGCGGCCCAACAGCACCATGCCCCGCCGCCGCCTGCCACCCATGTGCACCGGACCCACGGAAATCCGAGACACTTTCAAGTACATCAACACAGTGGTGTCCTGCCTGGTTTTCGTTGTCGGTATTATTGGGAATTCCACTCTTCTGAGGATCATCTATAAGAATAAGTGCATGCGTAACGGGCCAAATATACTGATCGGCAGCCTGGCACTTGGAGACCTGCTGCATATCATCATCGCCATTCCCATTAATGTTTATAAGGTGAGACAAACTGCAGAATAGCATAGGGCAAGTACTAAAGTCATAAGAAAGCATGAGCTGGCTAACAGCTCTATAATGTTTTTCACTTAAAGTCCTTCCTTAACACTATAACTTTGTGGGGTCATGCACAAATATTTAGCTGCATCCCAGACAAGTACTCAAAAATTCCTATCAGACTCACGAGCACACACACACATGCTTGTAAAAGCAGGCTTCCAAATAATTTTTAAAATGTTATTACTTTACTGGATTCTGAGCCCCTCCATATCCCCTTATGTCTCTGGCATGTTTTAATCTGTTGGGCTAGTTTTGTGTGTGTAAGTGAGTGAGAGACAGAACCAAGAGGATCTGTATATTTGGGTAAGGGGGCAAGCATGTTAAAACAACTGGTCGCAGACACATACCATAGCAAAGACAGGACAGACGGGGCGGTACAGAGAGAAATATGTCCACATCTGATTTTAATAGGCTTTCAATCACATTCCAGACACTCATCCAAAGACAGCATGAAAGACTCCATATCTTGCATGTTTAGCAGGGTTTTCTGCTCTGAGAGTTTCCTCACTAGGTCACAAAGCCTGGAGTTTAAACCGAGGCAGACAGGACTCATTGTGGTTTTAAAGAAAAGACCAAAATGTTAAACCTGGCAAGAAAAGAACGATGAGTTCAGGTTCACACATGCCTGGTCTGCTTTGGATGCCTAAGGCTGAGTAAAAATGGGGGCTAGTAAATTTGCTTCCCTTCCTACCATGGTTTAAGTCTGTCATCAACTCTTTCTCTCTCTCCAGCTCCTGGCAGAGGATTGGCCATTCGGACTGACTCTGTGCAAGCTGGTGCCGTTTGTGCAGAAATCATCAGTGGGGATTACAGTGCTAAGTTTGTGTGCGCTGAGTATCGACAGGTAAGCATGCAGCCATGGCACACGAACAATAATGTGTGCTTGTTTTTTTTCACTGCAATTAACAAGCAGTGACTTTTTATCCTCACTTTTGCTCTTGTTCCCACAGTCTGCCGTGAACTTTGATGAATTAGTAAACTGACATTTTGTCAACCCCATTACTGATTGGTGAACAAAAAAAGGGGGCAAATAAACCAAAACAAAAAAAAATAATTTTTATGAAATCCACACCTTGTAAAGCTTAAATTTACTGGCAATAAATCCACTTTATTTAAATTGCAAAAGCTAAAAAATTACAACAGTAATTTATGTCACACTGTATTGTAGCCATGGCATCGCCCATTGATTTCTTGACTTGTGTTTGGAAGCTTCAGGTTTAGCATTTTTGCTATTACAAGTTAGCCAGCTCATGTTAGCAAGCTAGAAACATATTTGTGTGTCACACAGATACAGACAGTGCTAACCACAGACCTAATGGGTAGATCACTAAACTACACAGGAAGCTATTGTATTTTGGCTCAAAATGCAAACACTAAAAATGTGATTCAGAGACCCAGTTTAGTGATTGGACCTACCTAAGGTAACGCTAACAGGCAGCAAGTGGCTAGCTGCATGAGTAACTTTAAAAACTTTAAGAATAAATACATTTTAAACATATGAATTTTATTTTAAAAAAAATCTATTTTATAGTTTTGTGAGGAATTTCCTATGAAGTCTAAATTTATTGTAAATCTGGTCATTTTATGTGAGGGCAAAGTCACATTTTTAGGTAGCCACCAGTAGCCATTTGGGGAACCGCAGTTTTTGGCATTTTTCATCTCTTGAAGTTTTTACTTGTTTTGTCCTAACTCACCATTTGCTCTTGCTTTACTGTAAAATCTATTCACCATGTAAATATACCAGTGACCAAGTTCATATCCCAAGCCATCAAACTCTTCCATTAACTAACTGACTCCACATGTCACGGATCTTCCAGGTATCGTGCCGTGGCCTCGTGGAGCCGTATCAAAGGGATCGGAGTTCCAAAATGGATGGCTATCGAGATAGCGCTCATCTGGATAATATCCATCATCCTGGCTGTGCCAGAGGCAATAGCCTTCGACATGATCACCATGAACTACAGAGGAGAACATTTGAGGATCTGCTTGCTGCACCCTGAGCAGAAAACCGAATTCATGAGGGTGAGCTGTAATACACCAACTTTTAAAGGCCTGTGGTTCACTGTGCAGAAAAATAGTGCGTGTTGACACAGCTGTATGTCGTATAATACATAGTTATATGGGCAGACAGACGCAGAGGTGAAACATGTGTGTGCGTGCGCATATACTTATACTTAAAACCACAAGCACCTGTAATCATACTGTGACAGATCAGGGTTAGAAAGAGTTTACAGAAACTGAAACACTGTCAAAAAGAAAAATAAGTCATGGATCATAAGAATTGGAATATCCCCCACTTGGGTGAAAACACTACACCTGTTGATTATGTGTAACGTAATGGGTAATGGATTAACATTACATTACATTACATGTAAAAAGAATGATACGTTTATTCCCACTGGGGTCATATGATAAATTGATTTGTAAAAGCACGTCAACAGCAACTTGAAACACACCCTAGAGTCAGCCAGGTCAGAGTGTGGTTACACACCATTAAACTCCATTTGCTTCTGACATTCATCACCTTTAACTAAAGATTTCTAGCACAGATGTTTGAGCCTAATCCAGTGCAGTCCTGCTATGTTCTCTGTGCAGTTCTATAAATTGGCAAAGGACTGGTGGCTGTTCATTGCATATTTCTGCCTGCCGTTGGCCTGCACTGCAATTTTCTACTCTCTGATGACCTGTGAGATGCTGAGGAAGAAGAATGGCGTGCAGATTGCGCTCAGCGACCATTTAAAACAGGTTAGATGCTGAACCTCACTGTATTAGGCCTGTTTGTTATTGACTGCTGATGATAAATTTGGTTGAGTCAAAGTAAGACAATGCTATTAAAGTAATGCTCTGTACTGTTTTCTGCCTAATTTGCAACTCCCATTTCCTACTGAATTCAATTTGATTCCTGATAATAAATGTTTTATATTTTGACGGGAAAACATGTTTCCAATGATGTCTAATTCCTTTGAGGCTTAAGTTTCACCACAGCTACTTCAGTGCCAAACTGTAATTTATGTGTGTTTGTGTGTGTTCAGCGGAGGGAGGTGGCGAAGACGGTGTTTTGTCTGGTTTTGGTCTTCGCTCTGTGTTGGCTGCCTCTCCACGTCAGCCGTATACTGAAGCACACCATCTATGACGAAAAAGATCCAGACCGTTGTGAATTGCTCAGGTATGGAGGGGAAGTCATGATAATTTAGTAGATAAAAAACTTGCCCCAAAGACAGTGTAAAAGGGAAGATTAATGTGTCACTGTAACATTTTTTTAGTTTCTTTTTGGTGTTGGACTACATTGGCATCAACATGGCATCTGTCAACTCCTGTATCAACCCCATCGCCCTCTACATGGTCAGCAAGCGCTTCAAGAACTGCTTCAGGGTAAGGTTTAACTCACTCAAAAAAGGCCTAACTTTTTGGTTATTTTGCTAGTGTTTCTTGGTGTTAAACTGCATCCACACAGGAAGTCATTCACAATGACATTCCGAAATCTCAAGCGACTACAGGTGAAGAAGATCTGGTACCTCAAAGTAGGCAGGTCCTGAAATAAAATACTCTCAGCATAAAAATTAGAAATTAAAGCAACTACCAATGACCGTGCAGAGCCCTTTTTCCATTAGAACCAACTTAGATCGACTTGCCATGAATCGACTCGGATCACCTGGTTTTCCATTACGATCTAGTACCTAACGTGCGTGGTCGTCATTATAGCAACACGGTCGAGCCTCTGGTAACACAAATATGCAACATTAACTCTCTATAACAAAGGTGGATGCCGAGGTAACAATATACCCGCTGTTCGGTCTGTGGCTTTTCGTCAGACTTGGGGGGACTAGGGCGTTGCTTTTTATAACCAATTCCCTCGTTGTCGGGTATCCGAAATGGCGGTTTTGGTGGTGAATGAGCCTCTCTCAGAACTCATCGAGTAACCAGCCAATTGGTGGCATGCAGTCTGACAGTATCACATTTTAGTACCTGCTTAGATCGCTTTGTGAACATCTGAGCAGGTACCATTTTAAGTCATAGTACCTGGTACTGGGTACTATGACTTAATGGAAAACCCTGAACACCGTTGTGAGTCAATCCGAGTAGGTACCAATGGAAAAGGAGCTTAGGATACCAGTGGTTGCTACATCATAGACGACCATCAACTTCAAAGGAATTCACAATGAACTAATTAGTCCCCATGTGGACACAGGTTTTTGTCTTTATAACACAAAATCTATCCACTAATTAGGTGATGACATATCAACCTCTAGGCTGATTTACGGTCATTTCTGGCCTCTTATTGCTGTTTGTCTCACTTCAGCAGGTACTCTCAGTATGAACTTTTACTGAAAATAGTTCAATCCTCATCCTACATTTTTACTGTACTGTATTTATAGTAGCCTAACTATAGCTCTATAGCTAGCCATCAGGTAGCACACAATTATATATCAATTAACCTAACCTCACTAACCCTCAGAATGATGTTCATATTTATTTTTGTGCCTTTGTTTACTTCCAAAGTTATACAGATTTATGAAAAATTTCATTCAGAACATGTTATTTCGTTTAAGTGGAAACTAGCTGCCTAACTTTCCGCTAACTTATAACTTTGCTAAACCTTGTAAATCCTTTCTTTTTCTTTTTTTTCATTGAAGCTTGGGTAGTAACACCTGGAAGGAGGGCTACACTGATCATTCTATTGGAGATAAAAGAACATTTACGGTTTTTAACCCTCAGTGCTTGGACCTAGATATGGCTAAAAAAGTGGACTGCCATTTAGTTCATGCTAACAAAACAACTGGACATCAATCCTGCCTGTGTTCACTATTGACTAGTAGCAACTTGTTTTCCCATGTTTATTTAACTTTTACAAACTTGGACTATTTCTAAACAAGGCTTACATTTCTGTGCTAAGCTAACTAGCTGCTGGCTTCAGCTCTACCGTATAGAAAGTAGTATTGATACAACAAAAATAGAATAAGCTTATTTCCTACAGTGATGATATTTATATTTCTAAGGCCGCAACAACAAAAAAAAACGCTGTAAGAATCAGTCACTATTTCATCAAAGTGCGAACAGTGTTCACAGTCTTCATCTTTTCCCGCAGCCTTAGCCTCACAGTTTCTGTTCTTTTTTAGTCCTGTCTGTGTTGCTGGTGCCTACCGGCAGAGATGTTAATGGACGAAAAGCAGCCGTGCATGAAGCTTAAAGTCAGCGACCAAGGCTCCGAACAGAGCAACTCTCGCATGACCAACAAGTCCTCGACAGCCTGAGGAGAGGCCCAGAACTGAGAAACAACCAAAAAACATCCAAGTATACCTAAGTGAATGAGGACAAGGACCCATTTATTTTTATCTAAAGCATAATATGAAGTGTCCTTAAACTCTTAAGATCTATTACATACTGCCGGAAATCAGCTCTCACTGCAACTCAATCCAACCTGAAACTCTTAGCACTTATCACAGAGTGCCGCACTCATTCTGTCCAAGAATGAAGTGTCAGTACGCCTCCAAAGCTGCACTCTTGAATAGCAAGTATCAAATTTATACTGGCATGAATAACATTAAAAAATTGAGAGTTGAACAGGAGCAAAGTTCAACTATGTTGTGTAAAAATGGGGGTTAAGGGTTGATAAACAAAGACAGCTTGCCAGGCTTGCAGCCTGGATAGTGAATGTTACGTCAAAGTTCTGCATTGTGGTCTATTTGTTACATACTGCAGCATCTTGTAAAACAGCCATTTGGGGATTTTGCATGTTTTTCCTGTAAAAATGAATGTACATGAGCATTTTAAATGCTTTTGCATACTTCTTAATGCTTTGAAATGTATTTTCTTTGTGTATTCTCAATAGTAACAACTACTGATGCTGTGTGACTTCAGCTGTGATACCATCAGCTACTGTATCATATTGTTCCATACTTGGCCCGTTCCTGAGGCTTTATGCATTTTGTCATTGTATTTGTGCCTGATTATCTTAATTTGACTCCTTACCTTTGATGTAGGGTTTCTTTTTTCAATAAATATTACACATAAAATGATGACTATATTATAAAAAAGAAAACAGTAAATAATGTTTATAATAATTTTTAAAGATTTTTTTTTAGGTTTGCCTGCTGTTGGCCTAAATGTATGGTGTATTTTTTGTGTGTGGGAGTGTGTGTGTGTGTTAGTGTGTGTGGGTGGGTGTTTGAGCGTGTGGCCTCGATTTAAGTGTGACAGCAGGCAGCATCATGTGATGGTGAATGCCAACACAGAACATTACTGTGATCTCTCTGTTTTTCTCCCCACTTCTTTGCCCCAAACACATACATACACACACACAAACACACACACACATTTCTGACCTGGGAATGTTGCTTGAGGCTAAACCAGTGTCACGCATGTCACATTAGCTGTCAAAGAAGCTCTCTGTCCTCTGATCTCTCACCACCCTTCCTTCTTTCATTTCTTTATCCACTCTCCTTGCCATCAGTCTTTTTTATGTCTGTTTTTCCTCTCCTTTTTACTACTTCTTTGTCCTCTCCATTACTTTTTCCTTCCTTATCTCTGCACATTCCTGTCTCATCACCTTGCCATAACCTTTCTGCTTTTGTTTCCTCACCAAGTCTTTAAACAATCCAGTGTGGTTTGACATCAAATCAAATCCACCACTCCTGTAACTAGACCTAACTGAACATAATCACATTCAGTGCATTCCTCTCTGAATTACCTTTTTTTCTGCTTCAAACAGAGGGTAAACTGATTTATCTGATTTTGGATAATGCTGGCCCTCTTACTGGTGTGATTGATCGCCTCCAGGATCAGTGCTACATGAATAAATAAATAATCTGTTACACAACTTGGATAATAGAGTGAATGTTGTTCAGTGAGCTACTTATCCAATATTCTATAATTAAGCCACAAAAGCACTGTTTAAAATCAACTCATTTATTGACCCAGGCAAGTTTATTTTGGTTTCAAGAAGCTGTAAGAAAAGCTGTAAATGGAGATTTATATGTCAACTGGAGCAAATTAACAATAATGTTAATGTCCAGTGGTAACAGAATCGTTTAATGAAATGTACAGGGTTTTTTTTGTTTTTTTGTTTTTTGCTGGTTGGCTTTTTACAAGCTCTTCCAGTCAGTGATCACTGTCAGCCTCTCTCGGTTTTTATTACCACTGTTTATTTTGAAAGCTCGTGACTGAAGTTTGGTCTGTTTACAGCATCCTTAACTTTTATCGAGTGGAAAAAAGTTAGCATTCATCCTCCAGCTTCACTGTGATAATGTGTTTATATTATGGTATAGCTGTTTAGCTAGCCACCACGTAGCACATCATTATATACTAGCTAGCCCAACTTCAATAACCCTAGTCACTGCTGTTTAGTTTTTCTGTCTTCATTTATGTTGGAAGTGATAGCAGAGCTGTACATTTTAATTTTTTCAGAAATCCCTCAGTCATGGTATATCATCTTTAGGTGGAAACTAGCTAGCTAACTCTGTGCTAATTTCAAATTCCATTAAACTAAATTTTGTCTTCGTGGATACCTGGATGTTCATTTTTTTATGCATCAAGTAGCGTCAACTAGCTATGAGAAAGACTGCTTTAAAACTGTGGTTTTGTGGAGGTAAACACACACGACACAAGAGCTCTCACTTCTCACTCCAATTTTATTCTTGAACAGACAACAACTGACTACATCGTGCGACACAACTCAGCAACACACTTCCGGTGAACTGGGTGTGAGTGGAACAGTCCAGTGGCCCACCACACATGCCTACCAGTGCGTGGGATAGACAGTCAGCAACATGATTGGTTAAATTTTCAGATCCAGAGGTTTTATAATATTCTATCTATCCAGATTAATCAGACAATATTGATGTGTTTGTGTTTGTTTGTAAGATGTATTTTTTAACCATTAGACAAAGCCAGGCTGGTTGTTCCTGCGTGCATAAACGTCTGAAACATCTTTATTTCCAAGAAAGACAGGTTTCATGAAATACGATCACACATATGCAAAGTAAATTTGGACACCAAATAATCATAATCAAACCTATGCATACCAGTGCAAACAGTTTGGCCTTTTCTCTCCACAGTATGTTGGATTGGAGATGTTTTCCGTTTGACTCTCAAGGGCTGGGGTGTGACTAAATCAGATCTGGTACGTCTCTGTTGTTTTTTTTTTTCCCTTCCAAACATTCTTTTGGATTTTTCTACCCATTCCATTGCATATTTACACAACATGTTCAGCAAGACTGCGCCAGCCAACTGCATTCAAAAACAATTAGGAGCATTTATATGAGCATGATGTTTTGACTTCACTTTCAAATGTTTGAGAAGAGAAGCTTTTTGGCATATTTTGGCCTAAGCAATATGGCCTCATACACTTTTCAAGCATTTGAACCCATATAGGCATTTTTATCCAGCTTCTGACAGATGTCTAATAATATACGGGTGTATGCACACTTCGTGATGTATATTTCTTGTTAGCCTCCTTCTTAGTCATCTAATATTTTTTGAGGATTGATAGCACAGGGAGGAGAGCTTTCAGTCTGGTACAGATTCTGCAAACATTTGGGAAGAACAAAGAAAATATGCTTTGGTTATGAGTGTGAAAACGTGTGTGCAGTTGGAGCCATGGAAGTACTTCAAGGGAAAAATGTTAAACCAAGCACAAACCGAGACCCCCGTGCTGTCTGCGAGAACACCAAATGAAGATATGTGAGTAAGCACATGCACAGAAACAAAAAAAAATGCTTTCTGCACTTTTGTTTAATTTGACATCTCTTTCGGTCGCACACCACTGACTTTGCACTTCAAGGAATGGGTGATAAATAACACAAAAACGCAACTCATCAGTCACTTTCACACGTCACACACTTGAGCACATGCATAGACAACACAAACACGGCGAGCAACAGAAGACGCGGCAGAAGGTGAGCAGACGTGGCCAGCAGAAGGAATTCATCAGACTGACGTTCCATGGACTCTGGAGCTTTTCTTTCCTTCTATTTCCTCCTCAGTTCTACATCAGGGGACAGTCAAGCTTTGTGTCACAGTCTCTCACTGTTAGCAC
>VUQR01020055.1:6308-21372 GCA_015108515.1 Hemichromis elongatus
AAACCCGGGCCCCCCCCCCCCCCCCCCCCCCCCCCCACACTTCAAGCCAAACACAGGTCACTACTGATTACTCGGATCACATTATTCTGTTTTATAAAGCACCAAGTCACGACAGGAGTTTACTCAGGGGGCTTCATACTGTCAGGAAGAGACAACATAAAGCAGCAATCAGTGGAGCAATGTAAGAGATGAACCCCAACAATGTGACAGTGGGAAGGAAAAACTCCCTTTTAACAGGAAGAAACCTGCACATCCAGGCTCGGGGGTGTGGGGGTTCATTGTGCTGTTTAAACATGGACTGACTTTAGTACCCTGCCCCATGTGGCCCCTGGGGGACAACCCTGCAGAGCCATGCATATTCAGCCTGGATAAGATGCATAAACAGCAGCTCTGGTGCAGAGTTACTCAGCCACGATCGTCTCCCAGCTCTTGTACCTCAAACAGGACGTAGCCAAATCCTTTCCCCAAGCCAGAGTTCTTGTCTCGCACCAGTCGCACCGCCTCCACCGTCCCGCACTCTTCGAAATGCCTTCGAAAAGTCAGCTCGTTGATGTCTGCAGACACAGCAGGTTGGCTTTAGCTTAAAGCTACACACTCATGGACAACTACACCTTTTCCATTGTCTGGAACTCTACAGAAGAACTCACCAAATGGGAGATTCCCAACGAAAACAGAACGTTTGTGGTCATGCTGAAAGAGAACAACAGGATATCTGTTTAAATGCCAAGACACAGATACAGCAGAGCATTGTGGGATGTCTGCCAACTCACGGAAGAGCTGTCGGTCGCCCTGTCCACTCGGATATGGAAGTCTTTCTCTATCTCGGTGCCATTCCTGTGAGGGCAGACAGAATGAAAGACAGCTCTATTAGCACGTCTGTGTTGTTACAGCGTTGGCAGGTTTCAGGTGAACGAGAGGAGCATCCGACCTCTCCAGAGCTTTGGCGACGCCCTCTTCATCTTTAAACACTACATAAGCATTGATGCTTTGCTTCTTTGGGTGAACTTGGCGCCTGCGAAGAGAAAAGAAGCTCTTTGGTACAAAGGGAACAGAACCAACTGAAACCATACTATTGGTTTGTTGGTGGGAACCTAGTAAAAAATGATATGAAACAAACAAAAATACTGGGCTGAAAATAAACGAATAAAGGTTGAAACAACTTTTAGAAACTCACTTGATAGCAGCTACTTTACGAGACACGGAGGGGTCCTCTCTGACCTGTTGTAATGAAACACAAAGTTACTGAAGAGCTCAAATTCCAGCAACCTGGTGACTCTTTTTTCCCAGGGGGCGGGGCTTTACCACAGAGCGGAAGCGAATGGATTCGATGGATCCTTTATCCCTGAAGAGGCTCCGCAGGGTCTGAGAAAGAACAAAAACATGTCGCCACTCTTTGAACTTCCACATTACATAGTCTTATAAACACTGCAGTTATTGCACAAGAAGCACTTTGCACACCTGAAAGAGCCACAGTAAAGACAAACAGTTGTGTGTTTTCATGCCTTCACAGGCGGAGGATACGTTTCAGAAGCTAAAACATCAAACACACGTTTCCAGATCAGACCAGCTGACCCAGCTCAGACAGTTTCTCCTTGTTATCACAAGTGGCCTTCTACGTTCTCCACATAAGGAAAGCTGTTTACAGCGAGAGGAGTTAAGCTAACAAGCAGGAGAACTGAGCCTAACGTGTCCGAGGCAGCAGAAAGTCAGCACTAAACTATACTGCATGTTGCATCCATACAGTTTATGAATGCCGCCTGCTACAGATACAGTCTAGGGCCACTATGGAGGCTGCTGGATACAGATTAATAAAACAAAGAAACTAAATAAACCTTCTTGGTGCAGCTGATGGGAAGGTTGCCGACAAACACCGTCCGGTTCTTTTTTAAGGTCTCCTGCGCCTTGCTGGCCTTCAGCCTCTGTCTCTTCATCACCCAGTACTCTACGTCGTTCTCTCTGCCCGACTCTGATGTTTTTCTCTTCCTCTTCCTGATGGCTTTCTCCGGCCCGTCCTCATCCTCGTCTGCCTTCTGTAAACCGCTCTCTCTGAAACCAGCACATTCAAATAAGCGCTCCAAACAAAGGGATTGGAGAAAAGACCCAAAGAAAATAACGCTTCACCTTTTTTCCAGCTCCTGATTGGTTGTTGATTTCTCCTTAGCAGCCTGCTGCTTCTTCCTCTGCTGGCACGGCTGACATTTGACCTGTGGGCTTTTCTGCTTCTGCTCTTCGGTTTCTGTACTTTTTGGAACGGGCTGCCATCGTAACACACAACAACCACAAAGAAGTTCAGTCATTTTCTACATTTCCATCCCCCTTAAATAATCCACCAACAACAAGAAGCGCTCACTAAAAGTTGGAAAATGGAAAATAAAACGTACAATGGTTAATGCAGATCAGCATTAAGACTTAAAGACACCTCAGAATAAATAAGTCTCGACACATAACACAAGACGGAAGATTTTCTTGTTTTTTTGTTTGTTTGTTTACAGACATACTACTTTATTTTCGACTAGCTGGCCCAGTCCTGACACACAGTCACAGACAGGCTGCTTGTGTGCTGCGCTCACCACAGGCGCAGGCTTGAACAGCAGCGCCGTGGCTGTTGCTGTGGTGCTGAATAAAGCTGACAGGGATCCAAAGGACGCAGCGTTCTTCTGGAATAAGCTTCCTGACACCTGACCCACTGTGTAGTCAGGTGACTGTTGTCCTGGTGACAGCTGTCTGCAGAGGACAGAAACACTCACGTTAATAGATAACACTTTTTTTCTGCCATATTTAGTTGAGTACTGGTATACGTCTGTGCTCGTCCACACCTGTACAGAAAGAAGCAGGGAAGCCTTGAATTACTGATTAAGCTACAGAGACCCTCCTATAATAACCCTTTTTAAAGTTTTGGATTCAGAGAAATCCAAAGGATCCAGAACACAGAAGTCCATCCCTGAACGTCTGGCCCCCCAACAGGCACCTGGAAACGCTTCAATGAACTTAGTTTGAACTCAACATTAATTTCACATCGCCGTTTACAAAAAAAAAAGCATTTTCCCTGTTGGATCTGCTTCTACATCCTTTCCAGTGAACCAAGTCTCCCACATTCAGGATTCTCTGAGGGCCATGTCTCCCTCTGGAGTCTGTCTGGGTTCCTGCTCCGTTGGAGGTCAACCTGAACCCCTGAGCCTGCTGGTGGTCTCACTGCTGCTGCTGGCTTTGTTCCTTTGGGTGCACCGGTCCCCCATAGACCAAAGGCTAACTTTAAGTCAGAGTACTTAACTGTATCTCACTGATCGTCGTGATATCTTCACTCGTGTTATTAAAACGTGTGTGTAAACAAACCTGTTGTGAGCTTTCTTCTTCATGGCTTCCAAAACGATCTGCTGTCTTCTTTTTATCTGGAATAAATGTTTGCTTAATGTCCTAAACTCCAATAAATCTTACAGCACATCCGCACGTTTTCTTTCCGAGTGGACCGCTGTCCTACTGAGAAATATTCCCCATAGGAACACAGCAAAACCCCTCAAAGGTTCCTATGAGTTTTCCTTGCTTAGGCTGATTTTCTACCGTATAACTAAACCGCTTGGGGGATTTATAGGAAAGAAAAGACACATGTAAAGTGTCAGGGAGTATATTTTGTCTGTGGTGTAACTTCTTGTTAGAAAAAGGTTTGTGGGAAAACTGTACGACGTTTAAATGTGTCACATCCGGTGAAGCAACTGCGGGATGTTTTGGTGGGATCCGGCTAGCTGAGTGTTGCACAGCAAAAGCGTCATCTTTCAAAGGTGTGTGGCTTTATATTTAGCTTTCATGTCTGTTGGCATGTTTCTCATATTTTCAGGAAGACAAAATAAGCTACCGAAACACTGACATAACGGAAGTGTACAGTATTTACTTATTACACTTAATTGCTTTATTACGCTAAAGCTGCTTCTTATTGGAGATCTACAGATTGGCTCTATTTATTTATTTTTTTAATCTCGTAGCTTCCATGGGAGTAGACGAGGCAGAGGTGCCGGCGGACGCGGTGGGTAAGCGGGTGTCCTGCGGCGGGGAGCGGGCCACAGTGCGCTACTTTGGACCTGTACCCCCCACAGCAGGTAGGACCGGGGGTTGTACCTCTTACCTCATAGCGGGTTCAGTGCTTGGATAAACGTCATAAACCGCGAACACACATCAGAAGACACAGAGTCAGTCAGGCCTAAAGATCAAGGGTCAGTATAACAGAAGGACTCTGGGCGCCACCATGAAATGTTGACCGCGTTTAATATGCGCGTCCATCAGCATCACACTGACTGCAGGCTTACTTGTTGTTCCTAGAGTATTTAAACGTAGAATGGGAGGGAGAGCCTTCAGTTTTCAGGCCCCTCTTCTATGGAACCAGCTTCAGTTTGGATTCAGGAGACAGACACTATCTCTACTTTTAAGATTAGACTTAAAACTTTCCTTTTTGCCAAATCATATAGTTAGGGCTGGACCAGGTGACCCTGAATCCTCCCTTAGTTATGCTGCAATAGACGTAGGATGCTGGGGGGTTCCTTCTTTTCTTACCTCATTTCTCTTCCCATTTGTTTGTCAGGTCACTCCTCCAGTTAATCATTAGTAATTATCACACTATTATATTACTGTAGGTCTGCTCCTGTAGTGTTTTCTTCGCTCTCTCTTCATCACCACCGTGATCACCACCACAGGAGATTACAGCCTGGTTCTGCTGGAGGTTTCTTCCTGTTAAAAGGGAGTTTTTCTTCCAACTGTTACCAAGTGCTTGCTCAGAGTGTCTCACCAGGGCTCAGCTGTTCAGAAAGTATAATCCCAATACAAATGATCCGGTCTGATTCATGGGTCATGTGGTCCAATTTTTTTTAAGTGGAATTTATGGGCCACTGACATTCCCACAAGCAAGCAATTTATTTATGGAGCACTTTCAGACAACTCCCAGTTAAAACCAAGTGCTCAGTTAGAGTAGGAAAGTGCTGTATACGAAGCAGTCCATTTACCCTCGACGCTGAATGTGACACACGAAAAAAATACAAACAGAGAACGTAGCACCACATTTGCAAAGGATGATGACATAAAAATGTAGAAACACTCAAAGAAGTGTGTTTGGGATTGTTTCACGTCAGCTTCTCATATGGATGCACTGTTTGAAGTAAACAACAGCTGTTGCTGTTGGCTGGTGACGCTAGCAGGTTTTTACCAAAATAACAAAACGTCAGACCTTTGCTACACTGTTGGTCTTTTTTCAACAGAACAAATTGAAGGTTTTCAGCTATATAAGGCCCCTCCTCCTGGAGCCCCGGCCCGAATCCAAGTCATGCCATTAATATTGGCCTGTTTGTTATGTGATGTTTAGGCCTGTGGCTGGGTGTGGAGTGGGATAACCCAGACAGAGGCAAACACGACGGCAGCCACGAGGGAGTGCAGTATTTCACGTGCAGGTAAAGCGCTCAAGCGTGCTTTGTCTGCACACGTCCTGATAGAGAGACTTCATACAAAACGCACAGGTGATGTTTTGATCATATGTAAACAGAATAGACAGTTCAGAAGTCCTCCGTGTTCCCTTTGTTCTCAGACACCCCACAGGAGGCTCCTTCGTCCGTCCAGCAAAGGTGAGCTTTGGAGTGGACTATCTGACCGCTGTGCGACAGGCATACAACACCAACTCAGAGGAGGTGCTGAGTGAGGAGATCTCCATCTCCAGGAAGAAGCTCAAGTGGGCGAATATCAAGGAGCGCGGGTACGATGCTGTGTGCTCAGGAGTGTTTGTTATATGTTACATGGCTGCTGTTAAAGTGTAAAATCACGAGGATATTATCAGCCTTCAGTTCTGTCGGCTGGTAACCGTTAGTAACATCCACCTGCAGGAGTACACCCTGTATGTGTTAGGATGAAGCGTTTGAAGAGAGAGACAGAGCGCACAGCCGCTTTCACGTCAGAGGTTTTATATAGTTAGACATGATTAAGGAGATCATCAGCTCTCATAACAACCCGAGGTGAATAACAGCAACGCGTCATCACATGTCATTCTTCCTCTGAGTGCAGTGTGAGCCCAGCCCTCTGCTGGGCCAGTCTGGTCCTTGTCTCAGGATGATGTCACACATCCTACAGCCCAGCCAGGTGCAGACCTTTGAACTGTTCCCACAATCAGATCCAAGTGTGCTGCTCTGAGATCAGTTACATCTGTGTGTCCACTCAAAAGCAGACTCGGAGCCTTTGTGTTCACACAGGCCTGCAGTCAACACGTTTGGTTGTTTTATGTTCTTGTTTTTACTCCCGTTACAAACCCACACTTTCTTATCTTCCTGTGATCCCGTGTAATGAAATGTGTATATAAATGAACTCGTCTCCGTGTGTGTAGTTTGGAGAGCCTTCCCACGGTGCTGCTGAACCGGTCTGAGGTGAGTGGGTCTGGTGCTGATGGGGAAATCAGGACAACAACTCCCAGTATCCTTCTACAGACGGCGCTGGCCTGCTTTACACATCCAAGGCATCCCCTGTTTAGAGCCTGTCAGGTTGTTGCTGTGAGTAGTGTGGGTGTGACGCCTTAACCACACTGATCAGATGTGGAGTGGCTGGACCTGAGTGGGACTCTGTTGCCGTGCTGGGAGGATGTTGCCGCCATCAGCCAGCAGCTGGACAGACTGGAGGGACTGCAGCTCAGGTGTGGCCTCCTTGTTTGGTGTTTGGATCGCTGGCCTCACTTTTCTCCCCCCCTTAATTTATTGCGTTTCTTTTTTCAGTTATAATAGACTTAGTTTGCCCCCGGACCCCTCAGCCCTACGCCAAGCTTTCTCAGCCCTCAAAGTCCTGGTCCTCAACAGCTGCCAGCTCACCTGGCCACAGGTACACAGCCTACAGTCAGTGGCACTTATATTTACTTTCAACTCAAAGGTAAAATTCTAACCCTTTAAAGCCAAGGGCATCATATTTGATATGACGGTCACTTTTTATCCCTGCAAAAACAAATTGCCCCGGGGTAGACCTGCGGGTCGGATTCGAACCCTTGTCAGAGGGCTCAGTAAACACTCATATGGTTATTTCCTGGTTCAGGCTTTAAAGGGTTAAATCATTTTAAGCGTGTCCTCTTTTTCTGTTCATGTAACACTCACAATAAAAGATGGCTGTGCTGCATTCACTCATTTTCTGTCTGTCGTGTTTCCGTTTCTTCCCCTCTTACTGCTCGCCGAACCTGCTTCTGCCTCAAGTCTCTTCCTCCTCAAAGGGAGTTCATCCTTCCCACGGTGGCCTGATTCTCTTAAATAGTGGATCATGTGATGGTTGTCATGGGAACCATGTGATGGGGTCTCATTGTGGACAGTGTTGGGTCTTGAGATGATTAACTGCTGCTATCTAAATGAAATCTCTCTTCCTGCTTTCCTCTCAGATCCTGGAGTGTGCTCCCATGTGGCCACAGCTGGAGGACCTGTGTGTAGAAGAAAACAACATTACAGAGCTGCACAGGTAACACTTTCACCTCCCGTGTGCACTGCTCTACCTTTAGCTGTTTGTGTTTGCCTGAAACCAGCTGAGCCGTGTCTCTGACGTGTTTGTTTGACAGGCCCGAGGGACTGCTGCAGTCGCTGAGGGCTCTCAGTTTGTCCAGTAATCCTTTGGTACAGGACAGCGTGCTCAGTTTATCTGCTCTGCCCAGGTACAGTACACGGTGCACAGGAGAATGTGTTATTATGGCCGCGTCGTGTGCTGCACTGTTTAGTGTGAGTTCACTCGACTTGTGGTGCAGAAGTGTTCCCAGCTTCACTGATGATGAGCAGCATGTGTGCTGCTTCAGTCATTGAAGTCATTTGAATCTTTGACTGGTTTGGTTCAAACTGACACACGATGAGTGCTTTGAACAGTAACACTGCTCCCTCCTGCACGGCAGGAAGGGAAACGTGTCGTTTCTTTTCATCTTTGTTTCTAATTTTGTTTAAAGTTTAAGTATCAGAGGTTTTAGAGGTTTTATCACTGAGTCACATCTTTACATTAACCTCACATCTGGCTACAAAAATATAACAAATACATTAAAGTGCTGCGCTGCTCTGAACCCTGTGTGGCTGCTCGGTTCTAGAGTGCCATCCTCAGCCCTTTCATTGAACTACAGTCCTCTGTATATCCAACCAGCTAGCTCCAGCTCCTGTTAGAGCAGCCGCTTGTCAAAATATATGGAAACAATTGTGTTGCTAGGCAACCCAGGGGCCACAGCAGGGACTTCAGTCTGTCCCCTGCAACTCTACCCACACACCCCAAAAATCAGTACTTGATTTGATTTTAGGACGGATTTTTACGATGGCCGTGACCAGTGAAGCCAACAGGAGCACATCATCCATGAAAAGCAGAGATGAGATTCTGAGACCAGCCAGGTTAAAGCCTTCCACCACGTGGCTACGGATAGAAAACAGAATGGGTGACACGTGGGGTGATGGCTCACACTGGAACAGGTCGCCAATCTGAGCCCATGCTCCTCAGAATCGGAGAGATTTATTTTATCCCCAAGGAGCAGATACAAAGATAAGGACAGGGCATAAACAGGCAATGAGATAATAAATACACAGAATACACAGTAGATACACAGTTTTAAAAATTAAAGTGAATAAAGTGTCACCAGTATAAAAAGAGTATAGAGTAAAAGGGTGGAGTGCCCACTCCAGGTCAGGGACGAGTTCCTGCCACAAGGGGAGGAGTTCAAGTATCTCAGGGTCTTGTTCACGAGTGATGGGAGATCGACAGATGGATTGGTGCTGCGGCTGCAGTGATGCGGACGCTGCACCGGTCCGTCGTGGTGAAGAGAGAGCTGAGTGTAAAAGAAAAGCTCTCGATTTATCGGTCGATCTACGCCCCTACCCTCACCTATGGTCATGAGCGTAGTTACCGAAAGAACGAGATCACAGAAAAAAGCAGCAGAAATGAGCTTCCTCCGAAGGCTGGCTGGCCTCTCCCTTAGAGATAGGGTGAGAAGTTCAGCCATCCAGGAGGGGCTCAGAGTAGAGCTGCTGCTCCTCCACATCAAAAGGAGTCAGTTGAGGTGGTTCGGGCATTTGACAAGGATGGCCCCCGGACACCTCCTGGGTGAGGTTTTCCGGGCATGTCCCACCGGGAGGAGGCCCCAGGGCAGAGAGATTATATCTCTGGGCTGGCCTGGGAACGCCTTGGTGTTCCCCCAGATAAGCTGGAAGAGGTGGCTAGGGAGGGGGAGGTCTGAGCTTCTCTGCTTAGGCCACTGCCCCTGCGACCCGGCCCCGGATAAGTGGGAGAAGATGATAGATGGATGTTTATGAAGTTTGTACTGTCACCGTTTTCTGTTTGTTTGTTTTGATAAAAGCAGCTGAAGCAGATGTAGTGAGTCTTGTGTGTTTCTCATGTCAGGCTGGAGCAGCTGAATTTATCCCAGACCGGACTGTCGGTCATTCGTTTCGAAGATGCTGCCCCCGGTAACCTAGCAACATTTATTTTCCTTTATATTGTCCTTCTCTGTTTGAATGTACAGAACAGCTTCGTGCTGTGTGACTGCACACGCGTCAGTGACTCTCTGCTCTGCAGGTTTTCGCACAGCCATGTATGCAGCTTTGAAGAATCTCAACCTGGACCACAACAACATCACTGAGGTCAGTTTGTTCCTGCACGAACACACAGCTACACGAGCTGTCTGACTTTGGTAAATGCTGCAGGGACAAAATTCAGTCACAAAACTTTAGAACAAAAAACATCTGAAACATTTTTCTGTGGATACAAAACTAACAAACATCAAACATCCCAGAAATACCTTCAGCTTCAATTCAGTGAAAGGTGTTGCCATACTGTACGCATACGTCTATAACATGAAACTAGGAAAAAGCACTTTGAAACAGTAGAGAGGGAAACCCAGTGTGGAAACAAAGGGAAGCTGAACACAGATGAAAAACCCAAACATTAAAAGTCTGCATCAGACTGGTCGTTGTATCAGTGAAGGCTGCACTGACCTCAGTGTGACAGACGGCAGCACCCACAGCGCCTCGTCCCTCATTCATGCTGTACTCAGTAAGACTCCCACAGTCCCAGATCAGGAGGGCTGTGTCCACGCTACGCGCACGGGGCTCCGGCGTGTTATTCTTGGTTTTATGTTATTGTTCAGCATCATGAATGGAAGTTACTCAGTGTCAGTTTAAAAGAAGTCCTGCTGTGTTTTTCTCTTTCTCACTTAGTGGTCTGTGGTAGACGAGTTGGCCAAACTTCCCAGTTTAGTCCAGCTTTCTTGCCGTGGCAACAAGCTGGTGAGCAGGGATGGGAACCCGAGAACAGCCCATCAGATGCTGATTGCCAAACTGGGACAGCTGGTTGTGCTGAACAGCTGTGAGGTGAGCTCGATGTTTGGGCTGTTGGTGAGGAACCCGTGACTCTTTGGAAATGTCCAAGTGTCCAGTCCTGTCTTTCTGACACGTCTACAGGTTTCTGTTTGACAGGCTTTGTAGCCCCGCCTCTTGTATATGTACATGTGCTCAAGCTCACTGGGCTTTCCTTCAGATTCACGCTGACGACAGGAGGGGAGCAGAGCTCGACTATATCAAGATGTTCGGAGAGGAGTGGCTAAATGCAGGTGGGCGGAGTCAGCCCAGCTCTCAGTTCGTCTGTGAGCACCCTCGTTATCAGGCCCTCATCAGCAGTAAGTCCCGCTGTGGGGTTGAGCTGAGACAGCTCCACTTTAGCGTTATTACTACTGACATGGTTTTCAGTAAGTCCATCGCAATGCTGAAGATGTTTCTGTTCTTCAGAGTATGGTGCTCCTGAGGAGGGCGAGCTAAAGAAGCCTGAGCCGTTCGCCCTGAAAAATCAGCTGTTAAGTAAGTCCCGCCCCTTTCTACTGTCTGAGTGTCTTCACAAATGAACGTGAATCAAACATAATGCAGACAGTTTTCCTCGTCCTTCCTTCATCAGAGATTACCTTTGTGTTTCCGGACGATGCTCACCGAAAGCCAGTGGAGAAGAAACTTCCAGGTAAGGCTTCAAGCCTTGACTGTGATGATCAGCGCCCTCATCTGTCTGTGGAGCGCTTCACTTAAACAGTGTCACGTGTTTCTGTACTGTAGCCTCCATGGTTGTTCAGAAGGTGAAGGGACTGCTGTACAGGCTGCTCAAGGTCCCTGCAGCAGATCTGAGACTCACCTACTCCAGCCCCAAGGTAGCTTCAAGTTTACATTCCTTCACTTTGAAACAGCAGAAATGAGACTTTGATGTCGGAGGTCATTAAAAAAACAGCGCTGTGCACAACGGTAGACCGGTGGGTAACAGGCAGGCGAACAATGCAGAGAATGGAGTTGTTTACACTGTACACTGGGAGAGAGAACCGTCCAATCAGTAGCTGATCTGCTGTACCAACCGAGCCACAGCCACCCCCACATTTAATGAACCGATATCACTTTATTAAAGCTAAAATTGATTTTAATAAAGCAATATGGATTATTGAAACCCAGCCCAGCACACATGTTCACTCATGTCCAATTTTGTTGTTGATGTGTTTGTGCTGCGGCTGTCCACGTCCAGTCTGAGTCTTCCTGAGGGACGCTCAGGAGTTGTGGGTTGGTAGAGGTCTGATGGTCGATGTTGTTCTTGTTACAGATGGAGGGGACTGAGTTTGAGATCGACAGTGACCTGAAAACACTGCAGTTTTATTCCATAGAAGATGGAGACCAGGTGTTGGTCCGCTGGTCCTGACCCAGTCCAGGTCTGAGAGGCTTGTTGGAATGAGGCGGAGACTCGCTGAGAGCTGGGTTTACCACATGAGCCTTATTTCAAACGTGGCAGACACATTTTGTTCCTGTTGTGGTTCCTCAGATCTGATGCTGAAGGCGGCTCAGAGAAGATTAGCATGCATGATTAGCAAATTGAGCCATGTGCTGGAAGACTTCATGGAACGTTAGTACGTGGCCTGTAAGTGGAAACGGAGCAAACCGCAAAGCTAATACATTTGTTATGGCAGGCCACAAAGTGAAGCTCAGTGTCAGCTTATTGCTCAGCTGCATACAAACCACCGAGATCCAAATGTTCCTTAGTGTGAATGCTGATTAAACAGCACTGAGGTCCTGTTTGACTTCTGTTCTCTCCTTCAACAACCATTCAGCCCCCCTTAGCTTCCTCCTTCTGGACACGTGTGCGTGTGTTCCTGTCGTTTCTAACTTTCAGATTTTTGTATACATTTATGTTGAATATTTCAGTGGAGACTCTTCAGCTCCTCACTGCTTCCACACCCTCCACCCACAGACACCATTCACACACTGAACATCACAGCAGACTGGTGTGTAATAAGTCTCTGAGTCCACAGGGACAGAAGCCTGTGGGGATTGGTCCTCAGCACACAGGTGGTTGCAGCTGATGAGCTGTAGGTGAATCTTTCCTGACTGGAGGATCAGAGGTGAAGCCAGTCACCTGTCTGTAGTGGATTGTCCCACCTGTCCTCCGCCCTCGTTTACTGTGTCTGTCTGAGCTAACGTGCCGTCTGACAATAAAACCATTAAAGATGAAATACTTTTACTGCTCATTCTGTGTATCACCCACACACACACAGAGCTGATACACAAAGTAACATAAAGTACATAACTGCACTCTTCCAGTAATTTAAAGAACATGAGCTTTCATAATGAATTCAGATGTTCTCTTTTGTCACTAGTTAATTTTTCTAATGTACGTGTTAAAGATGTTCGGCTACTTTCCAACCTTGACTCTTCTTCTGTGTGAACTTCAGCTTGCAGTGTGTCTGAGTTCATCCCAAAGATCTTAAACATGATAACCACACTTCCTGGACTTTCAGAGAACACAGACTCTTTGAAACATCTAAAGGATAAATGTTCTTTAATCATAGATGCAGACTCTCCTTCACGACCGTTAAACTTAGATGACCATATAAGTGGGCAGGGCCACACCTCCTTCTCCAATACCAGCTGTTCTCATTTTCATGCCCCCCATCCCATTTTCCTTCTCTCCTCCTCCTCTTCTCCTCCTCAATTCAATTCAATTCAATTTTATTTATATAGCGCCAGATCACAGCAACAGTCGCCTCAAGGAAGAAATACAGAGAAAAACCCAACAATCATATGACCCCCTATGAGCAAGCACTTTGGCGACCATGGGAAGGAAAAACTCCCTTTTAACAGGAAGAAACCTCCGGCGGAACCAGGCTCAGGGAGGGGCGGGGCCATCTGCTGTGACCTGTTGGGGTGAAGAAGAAAAGAACAGGATAAAGACATGCTGTGGAAGAGAGACAGAGATTAGTAGCAGGTACAATTCAATGCAGAGAGGTCTATTAACACAGTGAGTGAGAAAGGTGACTGGAAAGGAAAAACTCAATGCATCATGGGAATCCCCCGGCAGCCTAAGTCTATGTGCATCCATCCTCCCTTCCTTCATTCACTCCTCCTTAGTACACGGGGATCTGCCGGCCCAGGAGCCGTCCCCAGTCCCTTCCGAGGCCTTCCCCAAACCGCAGCACCAGGTCATACTCCTCATCCCTCACCGCTCATCGTTACAGAGCTCGTGGTCCCAGCTGGTGAACGGACGTTAGATCCGTCTTCTTGTGGACAGGTGTAACATGGTGGACTAATATTGTCTACACCAGAGGTGCCCAATCCCAGTCCTCCAGAGCTACAGTCCTGCAGCTTTTAGATGCATCCCTGCTCCAACACAGCTGAATCAAATGGTTTGATTACCTCTTCAGCGTGCCATCAAGTTTGGCAAAGGCCTGATAACAAGCTACTCATTTGATTCAGGTGTGTTGGAACAAGGATGCATCTAAAAGCTGCAGGACGGTAGCTCTAGAGGACTGGGATTGGACACGCCTGGTCTACACTGACTCATCCCCATGTTTGCTGTGGCCAATAGCTCTGGAGTGGTTTTGTGTGTCACTACAAACACTGCTGTGTTATACCGTCTGTCTGTGCAGGCCAGGGCCACAGCACGGAGGTAGATTTGGGTTGCTGAGCCTGGAGTGATTGGCAGCCTTCCACTTGCAGGGTGGTGGGTCACCCAGCATCTTACATCCTGATGAGCACTGATATTTCACCCAGCACACTCAAAATTAGCTCAGAAATTGTCACTTTGTAGTTAAAATAAATAAACCTAACAATCAGTGACACTGCTGTGTGTCCTTACTTTACTCTGGTCCATCAACACTTCCACTTTACAATCAGAGCTGGTTGTGGACCACATTTCCCAACCTGCCTTGTTACCGCAGCGACTTTCTGTTACAGCAGGATGCTCGGAGTCACGTGTTAGTAAGCCTTCATTTTATCCCCCTAAATCCAAACATGTTGTTCAGTACATATCGAGTGTGTAGCATACATTGACACAACACTTTATTTAATGCAATTTGGAGACTGTACCTACCTCTCACCCAAAGCTGCTTCACAATGATCAAAACATTTTGACAGTGGAAGGGAGCATGCAAACTCCATGCAAACTCCATGTGGGGTTCAAACAAGGGACACAGCAGAGGCACAAAGCTGCACAACCGGTACTTTGGTAACTCTCTCACCACCGTCACTCCCCAAACGTTCCCCTCTCCTAAACAACCACGTCCCACCTGCTGTCGTATCGTTTGGGAACATTCCACCAATAGGAAAGGGGAGGCATTTTGTTTTTGCATTGTCCTTGTGCAGCTTTGACCGTTTCTTCCTTCACTAACGGTGAAGATAGCATTCAGAAAAAAGTGTCCTGTATATATTTTATATATATATATATTTAACATGACTCTGGTTTTAGTGGCCCATCAATAACATCTTAAAACTGGCATCAACACCAGTAGAAACAGAGACTGGGCGTGGCTGCAGCTCAGGTCACAGGTCATGTGATTAGGAGGCGTGTCCGTGGACCTTGGAGGGTTAAAGTCAACAACCAGCCACCTATGCTGAAAGGCCCACGGCGTGGATGCAAAATGTGCTCCAAAATGTGGCACAGTTATAGTCATCGGTGCTACGGACAACAAGAAATAGGACCAGTCTGCACCACGGGCTGAACCATTCTTTATCGGTGGAGGGGTGAAAAACTGTGCAATATATTCAGTTTTACAATTTATAAGGAACGTTTATTCTAGCTAGGCTTAAAGTGTTAA
>VUQR01020056.1:0-11446 GCA_015108515.1 Hemichromis elongatus
ACAGTTATGTCAGTATTGCAGTTTTCTGCATTGAGTTGTTCTTACTCATGAGAGTGGTTTATTCTGGCTCCATTTTGCAATTAAAAAATAAGAAAGGCAGAATATGTTCCATGTTTTTATTCGCATAAACATACACTACAAAATTAATTGATGCAATACAATATTAAGAACTAACAATAGACTGACCACATCTTTAAGGTATGTCTCTTTTTAAGTCTCTACAAAGCTCAGATTTACTGTGTTGTATTAACACATAAATATCTGATGTTTCTGTCAGAAGTTACCCAACTGGTGAGCATTACTATTGTACATCTATGCCTATTATATTGTAATTTCAAAAACCTTTAACAAGAGCCAAGCTGAAAATACAGACCCTACCCTTACCTGGTCCTTATAAGTCATGTATACTTGAAAATTGTGTGTGTATCCATTGGCTTCACAATTCACATAAACATGAAATATCAGTGTGTTACCTTAAGGCACTCATAAGTCACATAAACCTGACAGTGTCCTTATAAGTAGCACTAAATTCAGGTTTGACAAATATTTAGCCCTAGCCAAAATCTCAACAGATGGGCGTGTTCCTGGAAGTATGGGTCACACTTTTTGTGATTCCCATGCCTCTAGGACCTTCAGAAAGGCATGTACCCATTTGTCACATTTCTGTCATATGTACTGATTTATCATGAAAACACGTGTGTCTGTGTGTGTGCAGTTCCACAATGCAGGAAAGGTCAGGATGGTCAATTTCCAGACTGTGAAACAGCAAGAAGGGACATAATGTTCTGTCTGCATGTATGTGTGTGTGTGTCTGACATACGCACTGTGTAAAGACAACACACTCCTGAATTTATTGGCTCTTTGGGGCCCTGATAAAACTCATCACGAATGAGCTCATGTGTAGACAACAGAGCAGAGTGTGTGTACCGCATGGATGTGTATGTGTGCATTTTGGAGGTGAATGTTGGCGAGTGGGAGTATTCTTTTGCAACACTTGTGTTTTGGTTAATTAGAAACAACGCAAGTCTTGTCATGAAACAGTAAATCAGTGTTTTCTGCTACTGACGTGTTTGTTCAGGATTTCTTCACTTCCTCTCATGTTTGTCATTACTTTGCTCTTTCCTGTTTATGTTTTGTACGTTTTTTTGGCTTTTAAAGCTGAAGAAAGCACAAAAAAAAGCTATGAAATCTGCATTTGTTATCATTAAACGTATGCTCCTTTGCATGCCCGGGAAAATGTAATAAACATATCCAAGCACTCTGCATGTGAACATTTTTTTTTCCCGTCAGACACCATACAGCACCAGAAGATTTTAAAATCAAGTTAAGGAATGAAGAAATAGTGAAAGTTAAAGATTTAATGCTTTCATTAGAGTAACTTTAAGTATGTATCTCAAATTTGATACACATTTAAGAAGATTTTAAAGATGGTTCAGACTAATCTTAATTTTTCTAATTTGTCATATTATATGACAGTTTGGACTCAAGCATCTGATGTCTTTATCCAACCAAATTCTGAATAAATGACAAGCCACTTCAGTGGCATACAGTTTACTTAGCTGTGAGAGCTTCGTTCATCTGTGTTTCCTTAAAACCGTTTTTAAACATATGAATAGGCTGGCACCAAAGTATCTTTCTAGATACATTTAAGGAGGAAAGGGTAATGACATTACTAGGAGTATGGTGAAAAGCCTTCTGTAAAAGGCAGATGAGATGTGAATGAATTGGAAAAGGGCATGAACGTGGGGCACGAAAACGCGTACGTAGGTGTGCTCCCACTTCTGAAATTTAGATGAATATCTCCAATTTAGCGTTCAGGCCATTTGTCTATTCTGGCTTTGAAAAAACATAGTAGTGCAGATTGTGTGTTTAAGGATAGTTTTAATCTATCTCCATTTTGAGACTAAACAGATATAAAACATTTTGTCAAGCTTTACACATCCAGAGAAGGAGCAGTCAAGACCAGCTTTGTGATTTCCCACAAAATGGGAAAGAACAGTAAGCCATTTGCTTAGAAGGAACTGCTAATATGGCCTGCAAAAAAGAAGCATTTGAGAGTGTGTGAAGTATAACAAAAGAGATCAAGGACACTGTGGGAAGTCTGGAGCTTCAGTTGTAAAACAACTTTTTCTACAGAAGAGCTGTGATGTCTCTGATACAGTCAAGTTACTCATCTTTGTACATGGGATAGAGTTTGAGATTTTGTGTGCTCAGCGAAAGGGACTAGGACAGAGAGTGATTTATTTAAAGGTAGCTGCATGATTTCGATAGGCTGGAGGATTAATGTGACAAACTGGCAGATGTTACATGGTTACATGGCTGTCCAAATCTAACAAGGAAAACTGTTGGACTTTTGAAGCAGATTTAAGATAAACTGAAATAAACATAAAAACCCACTAAACACTGGGCATCGAATAGACTTCACTAGATATCTAGTGAAGTCTAGATAGCCTTGAGGCGACTGTTGTTGTGATCTGGCGCTATATAAATAAAATTGAATTGAATTGAATTGAATATCTATATTGGGTTTGTCGGTCCGTGACCAATTCTGGGCATCCATACGACGTCTAAACTAATTCGTCAATTTGGACGTCCAATGGTGACCCAACTTGGAGGTCAATATGTTGTTCAACATTTGAACTCTGGACTGGGTAATTTTTTTGGATGTCATAATTTACAAATATCATGTTATCAGCATGATA
Source organism: Hemichromis elongatus (assembly GCA_015108515.1). Classification (NCBI taxonomy): domain Eukaryota; kingdom Metazoa; phylum Chordata; class Actinopteri; order Cichliformes; family Cichlidae; genus Hemichromis; species Hemichromis elongatus. The sequence goes on from VUQR01020056.1 coordinate 2,703, forward strand.
TATATGAATACTGATTATGTATAAACAAGTATTATTTTTGATGATTTTTTATCAGATTCAGAGAGAATTTATTAATCCCAGAGGGAAACTTTGTCATAGTAGCAAATACACAACAAACATCAAGCACTGATGTAAATTAAAGTCTATAAACAGATTTATTATAAATATAAAAATAGAGATATAGGTATAAATATACATACAAAAATAAAAGGACACAAATATGTGTGCAAATATATGACATGGTGTACAAACTTAACAGGGTGCAGTGAGATGTGATTAATCCTGTTCTGCATGTGTGAACCTGACCCAAGTGGATGAATTAAAGAATCTGATTGCAGCAGGAAGGAATGAACTCCTGTAATGTTCCCTCAGACAGCAAGGTTGAAGGAACCTGTTGCTGAAACTGCTCTTCAGATGGTCCAGTGTGTTATGGAGCAGGTGGGAGTCATTGTCCATGACTGCCAGTGGTCTTGCCAGCATTCAAGCTTCAAGTTTAAAAGAGCATTTGCATTATATATGGTTCATTTTTTACAAGTATCTGTTTTTTAATTTAAAAGCTTCGCAAGAGGAAGTGAATGGTGGCTTGATCGGCAGCCTGCTCTGAGAGAAGTTGCTACGGAAAGTACAAGAAGTCTTTGTCAGTGTGCACATTTTGCAAACTGTCTGTGAGAAGCTCAGGACATTTCTGCTCCAAATCAACTGTGCAGCTGCTCACTTTTGTTTTAGTTCAAGTGACAGCTTGGAGATACCCGCTGATCACTCTGCATTCCTTTACACATAACTGTTTCTTTGCAGAAAACGTGCCCTCCACCCTATGAAAACATGGGATTACAGAGCCCATACATGTAGAAGCATTATAAAAACGCTGTCTAAAACTAGTCTAAGTTTGACGTTGAAAAGACGTCAGCAGCAACCACATTTGGACTATAAATAGCCCGTACATATAGGTCCTGCCGACAACAACACTAGACATTAAGCAGATGTTGAACAGAAGATGTCGCTTATGTTACAAAACAACCCCTTTAGTGGTCCAAAAATGACTTCACTACAACGTCAGTTTGCACAGTGAGAAGTTAGTGGTGGGAGTAGGATTTCAATTCAATTTTATACAGTTCGAAATAACAACAGCTGCCTCAAGGTGCTTTATATTGTAAAGTAGACCCTACAGTAATATATACGGAGAGAACCCCAACAATCATATGAGCTCCTATGTGCAAGCAAACTCCCTTTTAGCAGAAGGAAACCTCCAGCAGAACCCGTCCCACGGAGGGGTGGCCATATGCTGAAGGCAATTAATCCACGTTGCATGCTGACGTCGCTTTCTGTTTTCATGTAACCTGTTTCCATTACATGCTGACATTGTTTTTACATGCAGCGGCGTTGGTGGAGCTGTGACGTCCACTTGAAATCAGCAGCTTCAATAAATCTCTTTTTGTGTTTTCAGAAGTGCTCACAGATTACATGTTCCTTTGCTGCTGGCTGGAGCTAATGATGTTGTCTTTCCAAACTTTAGCTTTGAGGAAATACGTGGCCTCAGCTTGATGGATGTTCTCTAATAAAGCTACTAATTGGCTCTGCCTGCAAATGCGTGAGTATGTGTGGTTGAGTTTGTGCATTCGGCTCCAGGGTCTGGCAAGGAAAGGGTGATGTAATGCTTAATCGAGGCCTTGCTGCCAAGTTGTAGGGCTGATGTGGTAACACCAGAGAGTGTGTGTGTGTGTGTGTGTGTTTGACTGCAGAGAAAGAACAATTGATGGATATGACTGAGATATATTTTGGCTCAGTGTGCTTGCATGACATCATCTTGCACTTACACATACATGCAAGTGGTCTAACTTAACCATCAGTGATCAGTTATCAGTGGGTTTTTACTGATTAGTTTGTAGGAAAAAAATGCAGGATATGCATACAGCATGTAGAGTTTATTCTCCCCTCACTCATTTTGATTTCTTTCTGTGATTTTAAAACTCAAGTTTGTAAAAAGACAGTCTGAAGAATAACTTTTAAGTACTTCGTAGTTTTTGGCGAACATGTGTAGTTTCTGCTTATCCACAAAACTTCCCCAAGTCACATCCAGTTCTTGAGGTCATATCCTTACGGCAGTCTCGAGTATCCTCTCCAATGTTGACATTAGGGGCCCGTCCACTTCCAACACTATCTAATCCTGACACCGTCGCGCAGAGGACACCCCGTCCAGACTCATTCACTTCACGTCTCCCACCGTCTGCACACTGTGTCTGACTCACCTCGCTTGGAGGAGTTAGTCAGCTAGTGTGTGTGTGTGTGCATGAGAACCAGTACTTGTGTACTTTAAGATTTATGTTTTAGATGCAAATATTTCACAATATCTGATGAAGAATGTGATTAAATGTTAGGAAACAGCAGCAATGCTTGTTTTGTCTTCTTTTTGCCTGCAGGCAAACCAGAGGTGCACATAGCTCCAAATATTCACATCATTCACATCGTTTGACCACTGACTGTGTATAAAAGATGGAATTAGGCACCATCAGGTCCCTCACTAGTTTGTTAGCTGAAGTCTCAAGTTGAATAGTTTGGGTAGCCACTTTCTTGTTGATTTAAAAGGCACTGTCTGCACACTGTTACACTATAACATAAGTTTAAGTGTGCCTTGGAATTTTCTGTTAGCCATATATTATTATTGGAACACTTATTGCACACAAAGCAAGAAATACATGTATAGCTTGAGTTTTACAAATACACAGTCAGATGTTATAGTAGAAATATATTTAAATGGGTCTTCTTTTTGTATGGTGCAAAGCACAACTAACCACAGGTCTACTGTGCCAACCGCTGTCAACAGGATTAAAAAATTGTCAAGCGCTAACCCCTCTCGTGGCTTTAGTTGGTACGGGAAATGTCAGCTTGAAGGTGTCATCTTTCTAGGGCAGCTGACAAACAAAGCGCCAGAAATAATAAAAAAAATCTAGAAACCGAAGGTCTCTTCTGAACTGATCCAGCGCCAAGTCCACTGTCATGCTCAAACCCTTCTTCTGACAGTCAGAAGAAGAACTGATGACATGTCAGATGGTATATTTTGGGTTGATATGAGTACAGGTGTGTCTGTAATATTTTGGCTTGGCCATGGGCACAAAATGTCTGAAAAACACTTACCTAACCTGAGCAAGAACATGAGCAGACAGCTCCAGATGTTTTATTGGACTGTGACAGAGCGGCTCCATCAGTGATTGTGAGCAGTGAACACTCACACACAAGCACACCAAAGGTTTCCTGTTCACTTTCATGTGTTCTGAATAGTGAACCAACATTATATCTATTATTCCACTTTTCTTTGCTGTTTTGAGTAGTACAAGGCTGCAAATTTAGTATCATCATCTATGTTTTCATAAACAATTATACAACACTATCCCTGTTTATTAAAACACTGCGCAAATTCTCCCCTGCTGTGTCCATGAGGCAAATGAAGGGTCATGACAGAAATGCTGGCGAAATAGATGAGTGGTTATCAAGTAGTTTTGGTTAGCAAATTTAGCTAATGTTTAGTCCATTAAACAATATTGTTTCAAACTTGTCATATCACTCCAGCAAAGCTTCTTTTCTCTTTTTTTTAGCAATAAAGATCCATGTTTTCTGAGGAAACTCAATAAAATTGAGTTAGCTAATGTATCTCAAATGTCTTTCATCTATACTCGCTCCTACTATTTTGAATCAACATGTTCTCACTCCCTAAGCGTAATATTTTACGCTAGGTGACAAATCGTCAATATTTTACGCTTTCAGGCACCCAACACGTTCCTAAACGACGATATCGAAAAAATTAGAAAACATGAGAACCGTTTGGACTCAATCTACACATGTTCATTCTTTTTCTTAAATCGCTTTGGAAAAGCTAACATCATTAAAGTGCTGGTTAGGAATATGGTTAAGGTTAAGGATAAGGTTAGATTTAGGGCTGGAGTACATGTCTGGAACGTGTAGTACCGCGGGACCATCATTCTACTGGATTTCATCCATAACCCGGCGCGTCCCATAAGAACGTGTAAGGTCACCTTTTGCGTTCCTAAGGAACGCCTCGGGACGTGACAAAACGTCGGTACGATACGAGTGAGAACGGGCTGTTTGAATACATAACCGTGTTGAAGTCACAAGTATGGCCACATGAAGTGCTCTGTGAATATCAGAGTGGTGTTTTCATGTTAGGCTAGTAGAAGGAGGACACATTATTAGTAAAACCACACATCACATGTGTTGTGGCACTGTTTTGCATTCACGCCCACCCAGTCGAAGCAGATGGTTTCTTCTTAACTCCTTCCGGTTAAGAGAGAGTTTTTCCTTTCCCCTGTCACCAAGTGCTTGCTCAGAGGGGGCCACCTGATTGCTGGGGTTTCCTCTGTATTGTTTTAGGGTTTTTACCTTACAATATAAAGCACCTTGCCACTGATGTTGTGATTTGGTGCTATATAAATAAAATTTTTATTGAATTGTATCTATGTGCATTACATTGTTGTTTTCAATATTATGGCAGCATATGGAAAACAGTTTGTAAATGTGGGGATTTTATTTTTTTTGGTACTTACCAAAGAGGTTTTGTTTTGGGCTTCTGCCAGTCTTACTTTTACCTACACAGTGGTTGGGGAAAAAACTGTTAAATCGACAAACTTCTGTTAAGTAAGATAACACAATCTCACTGCCTTAAAATTTTACACTTATATATTTGTCTAGTCAAAGGCCTATTTGAGTCTGAAAAACCCCTGCTAGTGTACTTGCTGTGTCTTCCATCTAAAAGAAGGAAGAGGTTTAAATAAAAAGGAATGCTTTGAAAGGTTAATGAAATTTTTTTTTAACTTCCCACAAGTACAAGACTATGTCTTTGTATTTTTTGGAGATCAGGAGGTCAGACTGAGTTTGCAAAATGTGTCATCCATCACTTTCCTCTTCATACTCTCACTCATCACACCTTCCTGTCTTCTTCTTTTTTACACTCTGGACAGCATTATCACTCATCTTACGGGCCTCACATAAACAAAAGGCTTCATACTTCATTTTGAGTAATTTCACGCACATTTCTTGTTAAAACAAAGCAATAAAGCCTCATGTGTCGAGGCAGTACACTGATTGATTGGAAACAGACGCATCAGTAGAGAGTTGAGCTTTTGCTCTCCTTTTGAAAACCACTGGAAGACGCTAGAAAAATAAACCAAGTGCTGACACTAAAAGTGACCCTGTGGGGTCGTTTGATACCCCTGATATGCACAAATCCCATGCTGTTGCTCCCAAAGATGTTTATTGAGCACACCTTCTCCTCCCCATGGCTCTGCCTGGATTGATTCAAAGCTTATTGTTTCTGTCTCTGGTTCTTTTGGTCTGGGTTCCATCAACCATCCTCCTGCCCTTCTGCATGTTTTCCAAAGTTTCTCATACTCCAGTGCTCCCCTTTTTCATTGTATACCATTTGCATTCAAAATATTTTCTGCCTATTTAAAAATCACTGCCTAATTTAAAGAAGTCAGCCTTTTAATTATTAAAAGTATTACTTGTCAAACCCCACCCACAAGCACTTTAGTCATAGTTTGACTATATGTGGACTCTGTACACTCTTTTATTTTACCAAGATTTTAAACTCATGGAGAGAGCAAACATCAACTTCTGCTTCAAAGTGACCCAATTTCCATGTAAAGAATCATTGCTGGTGATGAAAGCTGGGTTTCCCCACCACAAACAAGGAGCTTTCAGCACTTTAATCCAGTTTCCAAGACTGCATTAAAAACACAAGAGTTTTTTGACCACACTATCAATCTGCGCTCACCACCTGGACCGCTTGCCAGATTTACCTTCCTTTGACTTTTCCTGTTCCTGAAAATAGAAATCAACTGTTGGATCGCTCTTCTAAAACACTGAAGGAGATCCAGCACCTGTGGCAGAGGCACAACTAAAAGGTATTTGTAAAGCAAATTCAGCTCTGTTGGTATTTTTTATGGGTCATCAGTAGTTTAGTTTATACTACCTCTAGTATACAGCCACATTGTCTCACTCTGAAAACCTGCCATGTGCTCAGATAATGTAGTGTGGTGCATATAAGGCCTAATTCCCATGTCTTTCTTGGAACCAAGAGACCCTGCTGCTTTGAAATTTTTCTGCATATTTTAACACTAGACTGTATTTGAGATACATATATTTTTTTTTTTTTTAAATTGCATTTTATTGATATCTTCCTATTCTGTTTCGGCGGCCTTCCAAGCACTGGCCTTCAAAAACACATGTGGAACATAAAAAATTCAGCTGAAACAGAACACAATAATAGCAAATTTATACAATTTGCCCTCAAAAAGAATCTCTCTTTCTCCTTCACTCTCCCTCTCTAGGTTCCACATGCAGGTAATTAAAGTTGTGCTTTGAGGTGTCAATGACATCATGACTTGGCTGCCATCTCTGTGGCCCTGTTTGGGCACAACAGGTTCCCATGGAAACTCTGATGTCATGGCGGGGTCAAAGATTGGCCTGTTTTTGTGTAAAATGTGATGTCTGTCAACACACGGGCAGGCAGAAGCATCTACCTGTGTCCAACTGTCAGACTGGGATCAAAGCCAACAGGTAGCCTGTCTGTCAACCTGGAGGCTCACACAGTTGGACAATCTGCCACAACACTGTGTGTTATTGTTTTATTGTGTCATGCTTCTGGTTTCCAGGCAGAAATATTACAGCCAAGCTGTTTTGAATTTACAGAGTGTGAGTTAAACACGATGTAAAGAGGACTGACCTGGCTGAATGCCTTTTCTTGGGGAAAGTGTTCCCACAATGAATAGACCAAAAATAGCACTTTTATAAAGTGTAAACTCTGACACATCACTGCTGTTAAGAGACTCTCGTATGCGTGTGTTTCCATATTGAAAGAAGTTGGATAAAAATTAAATTCCTGAACTCTTTTTCATAGAAGGTGAAAACAGTCTCTGGCAGCGGACAGATTAGCATGGACAGGATTTGGGATGCTAGAAATCAAGCAAGGATAACATGCCTGACTGAAAAGCCTGTCACTTGTAGACATTGAATGATCTGATACATGATCCATTACTTTTCTTCAGTGAAGAAAGTGTGTGCAGAGCATAAGACAAGTCCAGCACTTTAACCAAAATAATGACCAAGTTCAAACTAATAATAATAATAACAAATAATAAAAGCCTCTGCGATCCACACTCACTGGTCACTGAAGTTGGTTTGAATGGGCAGATCTTGAGCCTTGATGTCTCAATGAAACATACATTTTGTGTGCATTTTTAAGGCTGCATCTACAAGCTGCTTCACACAGAGAGAAACAGATACAGTAGCTGGAGAAGGAGACTATCAAAACAGGTATAGTAAAAACTTCTCTGGGGTGATCCTCTGTGGGCCAGACTACAACTTCCCACTCAAAGTGATAAAGCTCAAAAACAGTTAAACTGCCTTCACCTGCCTTTAGTAGCTTTGCAACATTCTGCTTCGTGGCTTCACCACTGTTCATTATATACATCAGGAGGCGCACACAGAGGAATGGTCTCACCATCACGAGAACCGCTTCGCCAGTCTAGTAATGACATGACTACATACTCCCAGACTGGACTTGGTCCAGCTCCATTTTAAGCATGAGAACCACCAGTGGGCCATGCATGTCTACTCATGCAAAACCTGAAAAAAGTTAATGGGTGCATTCGGTTTCTGGTTTCATCATCAACAGCAAAAATTTAAAATACAGAAATATAAACTTCACATAATGTTGGGTCAATTCGGGTTTGTAGGATCCAACAGGAAATAGTCAAATTCACACATTTGCACTTCTAGACATACTCTGTTGGAAGGAGCTTTGAATTTGCACAATTTCCACACTGTAAATAGTTAGAAGTTGAATTTAACTTCTCCTACATTGCCACTTGGTGAGTGTTCCAAGGTGCAGAGAGGTGATTTTGATGACCAAGGTTCCATTCAACAGTTGAATGTTGTTGTGATGTTGTGGCAATGAATAAAACTGAACTGAACAGAAGTTTGGTGTTATGTTCCTGCCTATCTGTTGAGTGTAAGAAGACTATGCTCTGCTGTCTCCACCAGTTTGAAGAGCCTGAATAATGCTACACTGGGCATAAACACCAAAGTTTACTTCGTGCTTTCTATCATATGGCTTTTTAAAAAATGTATCCAATCCAGGTGTCATTTCACTTGTGAAACAATACTTAATATGTTCATGCAGTCATGGAGTATAAAAACATCCTAGCTGCACTAACTGTGAGGAATGGTCTAATTTAATGGTCCAATTGCTATGAGAACATAGATTTGATTACCTGGTAATTATAAAAGAAGTTGATCAAACCAGGATTCAGCCAAGTCTTTTTGGCCAGCTCAAGGCAGCCATGGTCTCACATTCCATTTAACTTTGACCATATTTTTAACAACATTTGTTATGCTTGTTTGTGTGTGTAGCAATGGCTTCTTCTACACTTACCAGCTATTTTATTAGTTAGACTTTGCACTGTGGTCTGCTGTAGGCCATCTGGTTCAAGGTTTGTATGTTTTCCCTTCATGTCATATCATGTTCTTCTGCATCTCTAAAATAATGTTATTGCATTACAAGTGGATATTTAAGTTACTGTTGTCTTCCTTGCTGCTCGATGCGGTCTGACCATTCTCTTGTGACCATATTTTCATTTTTTCAGCTCATTCTGTGTAAAACCTAAAGATGACTGTGCTGGAACAGCCCCATAAATCAACAGCTTCTAAAATACTCAGACCTGGTCACCTGG
>VUQR01020062.1:0-14115 GCA_015108515.1 Hemichromis elongatus
CCCCCCCCCCCCCATATCATCCATAACATAAAAATGACTGTTAACTTTTAATTTAAAATGTAAAGACCTATTTTTCCACATGAATCACATACCTTACCAACTTTTCCTAGTTCTCCATCTTGGCCTTTTATTTCCTAAGAACTTTCCACCTGTTTTCTTCTCCCTCATGACAACTTACCCATTAAATCTCCTGAACTCTAATGTCTTGCACACTACACTTTCTGAAACATCATAAACACACCCAGACATTGTTTGATTTGGTTGCCAGCTTACATTTATGTCCTTGTTTTCTTTTTGGTTCCTTCAGGGGGGATCTGTTCCCCCATTATCTTCAGAGAAAGCTTTCATCTTTTTTTTTGCTGGAGACCCATTGGTATTTGGGCTATATTTGTGATATTGCTTTCTTTTTCTCATTGCCTGTACTGTTTGTTTCTCCTTCCTTTAAACTGAAAAAAAAAATGGTTTGCGTTCACATCCCTATATGTAAATAAACTGCTATTTTGGGAAAGGATTCTTTGTTGCTGACAGAAGATGGGATGGAAGGGATAGAAAGGGATAGAAGCTGGTCATCTCTTTTGTGTATATTAGGATGTTACTTATGTGTTAATACAGGAAAAAATTGGGAAAGACTAGTCTGACTTTACCACAGGTAACAGAACCACCTTCAATTCGCTTGCACATTATATCTTCTATCACTTTTTTAGTCTGGAAAAAAGCTGAAGTGTAAAAATAATCACTAAACCAGGACTTTTTCTTTACATCTCTAATCGTTATGCTAATCTAACTTAGCATAAAGATTGGAGATGTAAAGAAAAATCCAGGTTTATGTTAGCTTAACTTAGCTTAGCATAAAGGAGTTTTCATTGCATCTCCAATGTTTATGCTGAGTTAGCTTAGCATAAAGATTAGAAATGTAAACAAAAATACTGGTTTAGTAGTTATTTTTACAGATATATATCTACAAGAAGGTGAAGCTAAGTTGAGCTAACTTAGCTTAGAAAAGTGAAGTTCTGGCTCTGGCTACTTAATAATTGTCTTCTAATTTTAATTTTTTTAAAAAAAAGTCATACAATTACGAAGGAAATTGGAAGTAAGCATTTTTGTGACAAATTAAATGTTCATCTTCATGTTTTTTGTTTTTTTTGCTTTGCTTATTGTTAACCAGGTGGCTTTTTGAGACCCGTCTATCATCTGTCCCAGTGAATGCCTTTGCCAACATAGTCAACATCTCAAGAATGTGAGTGCCAGTTTATTCCCCTCACACCCAGCCATCCCTTTCCCTTTTGTCTCTCACGCAAGCAGATGATATGCTCTCTGCTTAGCATCACCGCTGGCTTCTAATCAGTGCTGGAAGAGCTAATGCGTTCCTGCAATCGGAATGTTGGTCCTCCAACCACAGCAGGGCTTGGACATGGCCTAGGTATTCCAGCAGAGACTTTTGGGTGTAGAGGTGGAGTCTTTGTGCTGAGGTAAAATATACACTTGAGCCTTGATCCTCAGCTGCTGAGTTCCACATCTGCGTCCAAGTCATGCATAAAGAGAGAAGGATGTTTGGAGGAGAAACTTTCTATAAGCCTGAACCACACAAAAGTGCACACGGCCATGACTTCGACTGACTCAGACTCCAGGACAGAAAATCCAAAAATGTCAATTATATTTTCTGATACACAGAGATGCGTTTTATCAAGTAATTCATAATAACTGTATGTGTTCAGTATTTTCAAATAAGTGATTCTTTTCAGAGCACGCAGCTGAGTGACTGATGACTAAGTAATGTAAATGCGAGGTGCATGCCTGTAAAATTACCCACGACTTTAGAGGCTTTACACAAGGTGGACTTCTAAATTCAGGAAAGACTTTCAGGCTGTAGGATGATTTTTAGAACCACCAACTCATTTGTAAAAACATGTCTTATGTTTCCCTCCTCCTAACACTACCACAGTACCTTCATTCTTTAAAGTCAAATGCTACAAAGAAGTCGTTATGTTTATATTACACAGACAATTTGTCCAATAGATTTGGTTTAAGCTTTGTTTATTTCTTGTAGATATATATCTGTGGACACGACGCTGCAGAGGCTGGAGAAGCACTCGTTCTACAGCCTGAGGAAAATTACCCACATGTGAGTAACTAAAGGAAAAGGGCACACTCTTTATTGATCTTTATTGATCAAGCTGTTCCATTTGGTCTCTCTCGGGAGAAAAAACTGCTTAATTTTGAACCTTGCCAGCAGCAAATGAAAGCAGGGAAACACATTAGGAGCTTATTTCTCCTTTTCACACTGCTCGCCACTTGTAATCAGAGCGCTTTTGCCAGTTCATGAGGCTAAAGAAATAACCCTGTTGTGGGAATACTAAATGCAGATTAGATAAACAATTCAATTCAATCAAATAACTCATTATCTTGGATGTATTTGGTGTGCTACTACTGAGTTTGCTCTAATAAGATGTTAGAGCAGAGAGGCTAAACAGCAGCCAGTGTTTGGCTTCTCTGCTCTTTTTCTTCATGCTCCAGCTCGCGTTGAAGCAGCTCAGGGGAAAAAGTCTAGCAAGGTGCACTCTATTCTCAATTATGGGATAGAGATTTATGGCTGAGTCTCTTGGTTGGACCACACACTTTCCAGCGGAACACCTCCCAGCACTTCATATATTACTGCAAGACTTCCTGCTTATGTGAATGATTTGTTCCAAGGTATAGCATCCTGTAACACAGGAGTTTGTGCTCATGCCAATTTGTTTCCACTCCTAAAAAATGCAGGCGTGTGCAGACGTTTAAGACGGAAATAATGATTAACAGCTAGAAAAGTTAATTCGACATGATTTAATCCATCATTTGGATGTCTTCTCTATCCTAGTTCTCCCATTCTTTCCTTATTAGCTGTTGAAATCCAGATATCAAAACACAGACAGAAGTAATAATTCAAGCTGCTAGCTGAGGTTTGTATGTGTGTTCTGGGGGTGTATTTTGGATCTCTGGGGCCTATTTGCTGCTGATTGGTGTGGTGTAGTGCCATCCATAAGATAATAGCATCTCTCTCAGGTTACCTTCAGGGTCAGACACAAATTAATGCTCCGCTTCCTGTTGGCTGCTTGAGGCCGACAGCAGCTGTGGATCAAGGACTTGCCATTGGAGCTAAGAATTTAGAGGGGGTTGGATAAAGTTTCACTTGTGCCACCATAAAATGAAACTACCAGTGTGAAGAATACGTGTTTTTTTTAGGGAGGTAAAAAATGTTGAAATCTTTCAACTCTATACTCGAACATATTGCTCGTACGTAAACTTTCATGCCGCTCCAGTCTGGATATGACATTTTTATAAAGGTGTTAACTCTTTTTTGGCACAAAGAAAAAACTTAGCTCTTTACCTGAACATAGGATAAAGCTGTTCTAATCAGTATTTTTATTTAAATATTATCTGAACTCACTAAATTACATTTTACAGCCTCATGTACAGCTACAGTACTGTGTAAAAGTCTCAAGCCATCCTTCATTCCTTTATATTTTGGTTCCAAGAAGCCAGACCTTCTAATTTTTAATAGTGTCTTGAGCAATAGTTCTTAAGGCTTTCTGAAGGTCTTTCAGGGCCTTTCTTTGGACGCTGCTTTTTTATGCATTTTCAGTCCAGTCCTGGTACCGACAACTTAGCAAAGAACTGATTTCAAATTGTATCTTTAAACATTTTGTTACTAGCTGAATCTATGAAAAAAGCCAAAGATAACACAAGTTGATAGCCATAGAATAGTATGTTTCCACCAGCAAGGGGATTTTTAAAGAAAACATGGCACATCTTGGCATAGTGCATCTTTAGAAACGGGGCAAATGGAGTACAAAAAAAGTGGCAAGCCTAAAATGCTTTTACAGCAGATGAACAGTATCTGAAAGTCGTGTCCTTAAGAAATAGGAAAAGGAAATCAGCAAACACCTGGCCAAGGACCTGAGAGATACATCTGGCCCTTCAGCTGTCAGCGAATCTACTGTTCACCGAAGGCTCATTAGAAATAATCTCAGTGGAAGGGTGGCTGTAGAGAAGCCATTTTTAAGAAAGGGAAACATGGAGAAAATGACATGGTATGCCAAACTGCACAAGAACTAGACTGAAAATCCAGATTTAAAATTGTCAACAACATGGCATCAACATCAACAACATATATATATAGGAAGTCAGGAGAGCTACAGCACTGACTGTCCCCAACCGTCTGTAAAATGATGAAATCTGCGAAGTAGCCAACTTTATTTTTTACAATTATTATGGATGTTTTAAGGCTGTAAAACCCCTCACTACACACTTTATACGCTTTCCTCAGACAGACATAAACATTTTCACACTTTTAAACACTCTCCAAGTTCAAACCTTCGAAGAAAAAAAAGTCCAGTGTTATAGAATGAAACCAAAGACACCCGCGGTTGCCTTTGACGGTGCAAAACGTTTCGTCGACATTGTTGTGTTTGTTGGGGAGAAAACTTACAAACATACAGTACAGCACTTCAGAGTCACACTGCTAGCGATCGAAGATTTACGTAAATTTGACAAGCTGAACTCATTCTGTACTGTACAGGAGACACGAAACGAGATTGGTTGACAATAGTCTACAGCCAATCAGGATGCAGAATGCAATGTACGGTAAAAAAAACAAAAACAAAAAAAAAAAAAAAAAGGGCATGCAAAACTGCACACAAAAAATATCCGCAAAACAGCGAGGCCGGAAAAGGTGAACCGCGTTATAGCGAGGGACCACCGTATTTATACTTTGCGCTGCTGCCCCCAAGTGGCCAAAAAAAGCCCCAACGTTTTTGTCTGTAAAGTGATCAGAATAACATCTCTTGCTTTTCTCTTGGTTTAAAATATCATTTTCTCTGTGTGTTCTACATTTTTATGTGCAGGGCAGACCTGTTTCGTCTCTGTGTCATGATTGTGCTGTGTACCTTGGCTAAGTAAACCTAATGCTAGTTTTTACTTAAGCTCAATTCAGCGGTGCAAATTGCACGGTTGACATCACCCGCCAAAGACACTATGGCTGAACAAAGAAAAGAAGACCACCCACTGAAACACAAACTTTATCGACCAATAACCCAAGTAAAAAGAAATCGAATCGCTGACTGTGCTTTTTGGTGCATATTTTAGAGTTCAAAGGATTATAAGTAAGACTCAGACTCTTCGGCTTACCTGGTTTCCTCACCCCACTGAAGGGCTGCGACTCATCAGTTTTGTAGCCAACTTAACAGACCAGGGAAAAATTGTATTTGCTTATTTAACTGGCCGCCGATATTTTGCTGTAAGCCCTGAGTTTTTACACAACAGCACTGGGAAGATGAACCTCATCTACCCGGGGACTTTCAACGAGGTTTGCCAGGCGTGTGAAGAAAAGTCAGGACACACGTTCCAGAGCACCACATGGCCTCAGACAGCAGTGAGGAGAGTTCAGTTCAGCACAGGGTGCACCAGAGTAAACACACTAATGAAACACTAATTGGACTTTACTTCCGTTCCTGGCTGTCTGCACTAAGTTTCCCTTCTCTTTCGCACTGGCATCCACCTTGCTCTGTTCCCTCAGCAGGTCTGAAGATTGTAAAGCGCATGTGTTTCTGAATCATCATGGCGTCGACACACCTTAGTTTTCTACTTATACCCTGCATTTTTTTGGATTTAAAGGTGAGCACATTTGCAGCAGCTGACACCTCTCCGTGGTTGTTCTTTCAGTGAGATTCGGAACACAAAAAGTCTGACCTACATTGACCCAGAAGCCTTTAAACATCTCCCAGAGCTCAAGTACCTGTAAGTATTTTTAGAACAGCTATTTAAAAAAAATGTCAACATTAGAATGAAGTCAAAGCATGAGGGGTGGTAGGGGGGATGTCATTTGAGACATTTTTCCTTTCAGGAGGCCAACGTTTAGCAGTTTGAGATGATGTCTTTATTCATAGTTATGTTCTCTTAAAAAGCCCATTGCCTCTCTACTTGGCTATTAAACTCTTATATTTTAAGAACTGTTTATATTAAATGATACAGTCTGTCTTTTCTTTCCTTTCACTTTATGATGCATTTATAATGAATTCAGCAGACAGTCAATAATGAGAGTAACATTCATTGCACTTTAAAGGTGTAATGGTTTTCTTTATTTTCTGTCATTCACAGTAGACTAGTGAAAGCTCATATTAAACATGGCCCAAATGTTCAAATAATGAGGTTAGCACCTGTTACAGTAATCCACGCAAGGTCGGGGTACTCCAAACACACTGTTTCACAGGGTTATTTTCTGCTCTTGGCTCTATATGATATCAGTGAGAGTAGATATCCACAATTTGGTCATCTCAGGTGTACAACCCTGTTTGTAATGAAATCACATATAGTGTGAAAGATGGACATCAGTGGTAAAGTTTCCAATATCCTCAACAACTCATGGCAGGATCGCTGTCATCAAAGTGAGCTTTGCTCACTCATTGATTCATATCGGAGTCTTTTCACAAAGTTTTACAGCCTCCTCCTTACAGAGTAGATAGACACATATTGGCAGCTGAGGTAAACAGTGGACATCTAGTGGTGAGATTTTACGCACTGTAACTTTAAGGCATTTCCACATTGGCATAATTTTTCTAACCTGGAAGCTACATCCATGTTTTATACTGTCTGTAATTTCAGTGTTTGACCAGTGAGGGGCAGTTAGCTTAAAGACAGGAGGCTAAAACAAGTTGTTTCAGATGGAGAGTGAAATAAATGGTTGCACCAAAACACAAAAATCAAGGATTAACCGTGAATCATGCAAAACCACTGTATTAGAGCCCAGGAATGAAAACAGTGAGTGGGAAACGAGTGTACTAGGTCCCCTTTAAAGGTGGTCTTTGCGATCAATTACTGATGAATGTATCCTTCTCTGTTCCACTCAGGGGGATTTTCAATACTGGCCTCACTTTCTTCCCTGATTTGAGCAACATCCACTCTAACAACATGAACTTCATCCTGTAAGTTGCTTCTTAAAACTGCTGCTTTGAACGTCTACACAGTTAATTACTTTAATATGATAAATTACCAAGACTTGGAAGGATACTTAGCCATTATCATCTCCTCTCTTTGCTACATTGTTGACAGAATAGTGTAGTGTTTTTTATTTTGAAAAGTTGGCATCTCATGGTTTGTGACTATCATTGTCAAAGCAGAAAGAATGAAAGACTGATAATGCTCCTTTGTATTTCACAAAACAAGGCTGGGCAAGTCATTTGGAACGCAACCCAGCGGGAATAATGGGAAGCGTGGCCGCAATTTTGTGAAATTCTATCACTTTTCTTTGGATTTTTTTTTAAGTTATTGACATACAAAATTTGCCTAGTCCTCTGTGTGTGTGCTCGTATCTTATCTGCCTCCCTGGTGTTGTTTAAAATGAGCTACATCCACAGTCTCATCTCTCTTTGTCCTCACTCACTCAGTCAGCGCCTTTATTTCCTAAATCTAATTTTCCTCCCCAGCTGTAACACTTGCGAAACAATCATCAACACCACATTTCTCCCCATGCCACTTTCCAGTGAAAGGCGTTTATTTACAACACCACTTCATTTCCTGCCCGTTCTCCGTCTTCCTTTACAGGGAAATTGTTGATCACCCCTACATCACCGAGATCCCAGCCAACTCGTTCTGTGGCATCACCAGCGAAGTGCTGACAGTGTGAGATATATGAACCGCACTCATCGGGGGTGGGGGCGACCACATGCAGATGTACATATATGCTTTTATATTAATGTCTAAAAAAAAAAGCTAAATCGCACACCTAATGCAAATACATATTTATAATTATGCTTGCATGTAGCCTACAGCAGAAAAACACTGTAACATTGGTTTCATCCAAGAAAAAACCTTAAAATAGCCACTAAAGGAAATGGGGACAGTCCAAAATGACTTCACTTTCAAAACATGTCCTCAAACTAACCTCACTTGAGCTGACGAAGATAGCAAAAACAAGTACAACGGGACAATCACTCTCAATCGCCCACTGATGGGCAATCACATGCATGCGGTTGGATTTGGGAATGAGGGAAGTGAGGTAAATCTTGGGTTTAAGAACCGCAAAATTGCACGGACAGACAAATCGCACCATAAAAAGTGAAACAAGTAGGCCCCACTCATCTGTCACTGGTGCAGAGAAGCGGATAAAGGATCAACATGTGGAAAATATTTTCATTCACCAGCTTGGTTATTAAACCGAAGGAGACAAGTTCTGACGAGTGTCTTTTCCTTTTTTCTCGATGTTACTATTTATTCCTTTGTTCCAGCATGCTCTATGGAAACGGCTTCAGATCCGTACGACATCATGCCTTCAATGGGACAAAGTTAGATCAAGTGTAAGTATTTCTGGCGACTGAACACTACGTTGAAGTAAAGCGGGTACGATTGGTTATTATAGAGCTGGAAATTTTGGGAAATGTGCTTATATTCCCATGCCTTCCAGGCTTTAATGTGCTTGTGAATAGTAATGTAAATATCTAGCTACACACAGCGTGGTAAAGAACAGAAAGAGTAAGAAAGAAACAGCTTGTCTGCCAGGTTTTAAATGTAAATTGTCCCATTTAAACTTCACAAGCTGAAGAGAAACAACAACAGGTGCTGTTTTACCAGTGGTACGGTTTCCTTCTGTTTCCAGGCTTTATGCCAAATTCAACGTATCCTACGTATTCTAGTTTTTTACTCGTTTTGAGGAGGATACACTCACTGCATGTGTGCGATAGTAACCCCTCAAAAGGTATCTTGAGATGAATCCAGACGAGTCAGTGTTGGTACTGTGAGATAAATTCTCCTTAGGGTGGCAGCAGTTTTTTTTTACCTTTCTGTGCCCAATGCACAATTCAAAATGAAAGAAATACAGCCTCTGTGTCATCTCGCTATTGACATTTCTTCTGCTTGTACTAAAGGCACTTTTGCGCATGAAACTTTCACTTTTATTGCTTAGCAACAAGCCCCACTAGCAGATGTATCCATCTCCTTATCAGACACAATTCATCTGGACCTGTGAGTTTGATTTCCAGGTGCCTCTGTTTGTTTCTGGATTTCATTGTGCTGCATTTTGTTCTCTTTGAAGATAGATAGTTTTTGGGGGTGGGATGTTGGTGAGGACTCTGCACACATGTTCACAAGGGGGGGGAAAGACCTTAAGGTGTATCAGAAGAATACAAGGTGATGGATGTCTCAACCTATAGCTGGTGGCATCAGCCTACTCTGTTTCACCTATCACATTGGAAGACCTGTCATCCCTTTCCTGAAGCCCAAAGAAAGAAGAGGGATGTGGGTTTGGACCTTATATGTGATGGTTAAAGGGATAAAATGTCTAGGAATTCCTTAATGTTGATGAATATCCTCACAAAGATAACCAAGCACTGTGTTAGACCTCTGTGTATACACAGAGTTAACAGGCATCAGTCTTAATGAAACACTGGAACGTCGCCAGCTATCCAACCCACTAAAAAAGTGTGTAGTGGGTTGGATGAACAGCTGTTAGTCTGTTAGGCAAAGACACAACAGACAGGGATTACTTAAATTATTACTAAAATATTGAGAAGTTAAAAACACCTTCTTAACTCTGACCAACAAAGCAAAAAACATTTCCGAAAAACTTTTTCCCATCACTTTTAGACACTATCACACTGAATAATCAAAACAATGTTTTAAGAGCTTTTTTAAAATTCTTTTTTATTGTTTCTGGTTAACTATCTGTCACTGGGGCCCTGAAACCAGGCAGTTTAATGGCCTTCTATTTCCCCACAAATTAGATTATGCAGCATTTTGCCTGGTTTAAACAGTTTCTGACATCTGGGATGTCTATTTCCTTACCCAAAATTGCACTGCAGAAGGATCATAGTTGGGTCCCCATGGGCCTTCTCATATGCACTCAAAAAGTCCAGCTCTTGATTAGCAAGGAGGAGTTCTCATGGGGAAATATTTGTCTATCAGGAAGTCTGCATTAAAGAGTGGCCTTCTCCCATATACTCGGTGACACGAGTCCTCAGGCTTGTAGAAATCTATTTCATGCTCCTGCATTAAATTAACCTCATAAATCATAAATTCCGCCTTTTTCCTCCTTGTCGCAACATGTTTTCTGCTTTTCACCTCTGGTCCAGAATCCTGCAGAGTCAGGATATGAGATATTAATGATATTAATTTAAGACCCCTCTCCTCTTTTACAACACCTACACTCAAGTCCAGGTCCTTATAACAGCCCAATTAAGCCATTGGTCGGTAACTAGTGAGTCTTACCACATGGGTGTTTGTGTTGGCGCCTGATCTGCGTTGAGGGGAGAACTGATCCCAGCACAGCCTGACCAAGACAAACACATCCCTCACATGTCTATTTTTCCTATTAGATTTAAGGGATTCAGGGAGATGTGTATAGGGTTGAGAAGCAGTTGCCATCAAATCGTATACTGGCGAATTTGAATCAACAATGCAAATGAGACCTTTTTCTGTGATGTTTCACCCCTAAAAAGAAGAGGAAATGTGGTTAGGTTATCTTTGTCTTGAAAGAACTTAATTTTGTGCTTTCCTGTCCAGCGACCTTCACAGAAATAAGTATTTAACCAAGATGGATGACAGCGCTTTCGCAGGAACCATCAGTGGGCCCATTCTTCTGTGAGTACCTCAAAATTTGAGCCACTCTTATCGACTCCTTGTACTTATACACAATGATTATTATACTATATTATGTTATTGCATATTATTGCACATTGATAACGTAGACTGTAAATAAAAGATGGACATGACGTCAGCCATTTATTTCTGGTCTCCAGATTCTAAATGATCAAGATTTAAATTTTTGCTGTTGCCATGTTGGTTTGTCGGAGCCAAAAGTGACAATATTTATAAGGGAGGGAGTGTTAAATAATCAGCTAGCGTTTGCAAACTGCATCCATAAACTGTACAGATGCAATGATCATACACAAATATTATCAGGTATGTAAAAAAGAGAAAAACAAACAAACAAACAAAAAAACAAAAAAAACCCCTCAAACTCAAAATTTACTCACCAGAATTTAATTACAAACTTCTAGGACAGACTGTACCACTACCACAAACATAATTGACAAATTTACCTCAGTTATTCAGCTACAGCAGCACTATTATTAAAGCAGCCTCACCTCTGCTTTTAAGCCTCACATTACTCCCACCCCCGCAGTTGTTGTTAAAGGGGAAATTAGTTGTATATAAATATACCAACAAGTTGATTCTGTTGATCTGGACGTTGAGTTTTCAGTGGGAGAAATGTTTCATCATTGATCCAAGTGACTTCTTCAGTCTGAAATCTTTTTGGGTTTCCTTACCTGAATGATTGAGCATGCATCAGGATATTTGCTTGACTTCTTCTTTGTTCCTGTATTAGCGCTGATGTAGAGGTATTGTCTGAGTGTTGATAGGACTATAGTGCCGGCACCATAACGATGAGCATAAATGGAATCAAAGCGACCACGCTGCGGGCATACTGGGAACTTAAGAAAGCTTTGCATAAACAAATTACTGCAAATGGCAATGAACTAAATCAGTGTTGTCAAGTAGATGAGGCCAATATACCTATACAGCAATGTGAATGACTGATACAGAAAATGATTACCTTTCATTTTAATGCTAAAGGTGATTCTACCAGCCCATGAATCATGGAGTGTAACGTGGTTTTTCACACATTGCTTCTGTTTCTGGATAAATAAAGACATATCCTGATACTGAAACTCTTAGAACTAGAGAGGGCGCACTCTCTGTTTTATATGGCTGTGGCTTTTAAAACATGAAAAAGACAGATATTAAACAGAAGAAAGATAAGAAAATACACCTAGAGCAAACCGTATTGACAGATATTTAGTATTAGCCCTGTTCAGGAAGTTATTGACGGCAAGTCCAGTTAGAGTTCAGCAATGTGCTCATTCATAATGTAAAGACTAGATGAGACATGTCTGTGAAACAGGACAGACTAAAAATCATTCCTCCACAGCTGTGCCTTTCACCAGGAAACCTGACACACGTTGTGTGCGAGCATGTGATGGAGAGACTTCCGACGTTTCTCCGATACTGTTTTCTTTTTTGCTGTGACCTCATATAAAAGGACATTTGATGCAAACACCTTTAGCCACAGCTATTCGGTTGCGGTTGTGGCTCAGATCTAGCTGCTAAGTGTCTGGTAAGGTAAACTGGTTTTGTGTGCAGGTATTCTTCCTCTATCCACTGAAGAACATGTCCTGAGTTAGGTCACCTCAATGAGGTCATGAGATAAACATCTGGAAATGACAAAATCAGACCAACACTCTCAGGGTCTGCGCTGCTCTTTTGTTATTGTTTCTTTTTCTTCTTTCTCTTAAAACGGCGTTTCACAACGAGCCCCATGAGAGGGCAAGAGACCATAGGACAGAGAGGAGTGGAGAGCAAATGGGACTAAAAAAAGAACAAATGAACTCTTAGAAAACATTTGATTTAATTAAATTAACTGATGACTTGGAGCTATAAAGGGTTAGGAAACTAAAGTAAAGGGAACTTGGCCCGTGGAGGGTGGTGGTGCGGGGCCGTAGGTTGAAATGTCCTGATAACAGGATGTTGGTGAAACTGTCAATTCCCTGGATGTCTTCATTCCGAGGAGGTTGAGCTGACTTTGTCATGACAGCTGAGTGCAAGAAATACCATGTGTAATTACTTAAAGATGACGGGCTAAGTTCACTCTAGGAAACAGATGGAGGGTGTTGTTTAATCCATCCGTGAGCTCGCTGGTCTCATCGTGTCTAGGGTTTTTTTTGTGTGTGTGTGTTGCTCAAAGTATGTCTGTTCCAAAGTCTGGACTTGAAAGTCACAGAGTGTTGTTCTTTCACTTTGTGAGATTAAAGTATTGTGCTTGGTATTATTTTAGCATGCTTGTGTTATGGGATACAGATATTTTTTTTTTAAACTGCGTGTTATCAGCTGTATCACAGACGTCGCCTGATTTGCAGCCTGAGAACTCGTAATGTGTTATTTGGTAATTCCATTTTCAAAGTGTTATCCAAGACCAGGCTGCATCACCTCTCGAGTAATCTCATAGCCCCACAGATGTGTGGGATTTTTCTGGGGGGGAAAACAATGTTTACATCTCATATTTTCCACGGACTATAGAGCTAATGTAAATTCCAGCAAAGAAAAGCAGCAGCAGAGTGGAAATATAGCAAATATTTGAAATATCAAAGGTAGATTTGAAAACAGAACCCGCTATTGGGCAACAGCATTTGTTTGGCCTTCTACCCAATTGTTTCTGAATCGTCTGTGCTGTGTGATTGACTTGAGGAGCGATGGATGAAGTGTGCAGACAGGAATGTTTGGTCACATGCATCCCTCACCACTCCCCCATTATGACCAGTCTGGCTCTAATAGGGTCTAAAAACTAAATCTATGGGGATCCTTAGATTTGATTTGATGATGTTGTTATGCATCAATACAACCGTTATAACCCAAATTTTAGTAATATGTATACATTAAGTTCACAGTAACTACAAAAATTGCATAAAAGTGCAATAACCTACAAAAAAAATTGCAAATGGTTTTTATTTATTTATTTTTTACACATATTTCTAGTTAGAGAAATTTCAGAGATTTATCCCTCAAAACTGTACATGCAAAAAAATTGCACAAAATAGTTTCCAACCACATGAAATTTATTTTAATTGTCTTGATTCATTCATTTATTTGAAAAGGGACAGTGCAATTTAATAAAACACACGATTACACATGGTTAAAAAGGCCAGAATTAGTCCCCTGGCCTTGATGTAAAAAGGCAATAAAAATACATTTAAAAAGGAAGAAGGAAGCGGAAAAAGAAAAGAATAGAAAGAAAAAACACAACATATGTACAAACTAATACAAAACACATATGCAAGCTCTTGCTATACATTTGTTTAAAAATACATCACAACATTATATTTTAAGGTAGTATTAAAACAGGTTTACTTTTAGTGTTGGCAGCTGTAGGTGTTAACAAGCCACATTTTCAATTTTTTGTGAAGGCCTTGTATGTTGTGAGCATACAAAGCTGATGCACCAACTTTTATATACTACAGGAAAAATGAAAATAAATATTATAATGCAAATTTGCAAAAAAAAAAAAAAAACCAAAAAAAAAAAAAAAATAAACTA
>VUQR01020062.1:14135-33778 GCA_015108515.1 Hemichromis elongatus
ATTTAAATACAAAAAAAAAAAAAAAAATAAATATTATAATGCAAATTTGAAAAAAAAAAAAAAAACCCAGCATGTGCATCAAAATAAACTATTTCCAAGAAACCGTGATCTAGGGCAAGCTGAATGTATAAGATGTAAGCACATCTCTTTCAGTTTCCTATGGAAAAAAAAAAAATTGCGCTAGCTTATGTGGTTGCTGTTCAACCGGGATTTAAAAATAGTTACGCAAAACGGAGTGTTCCCGCTCCAATAGGCCTTAAAGAGTTCAATCTCATCTGTAAGCTTCTTTGCAACCCACCTACATCCCAGTTCCTCCTTTTCTTGCTTTGTTTGATGTAATCAGCGTCAAATCTGCTGCTTATTTCTTCATCTTGTGCATGTGGAAGGCTGAGGAGCCCTGAGAACATAGCATGCCAACAAATATAAATGAGTGCAGATGCAAATAACCATTTTCTTTTGGCTAATGATTCTGGCTGAAATGTATTTAAAGTCTTTTATTCCCCACCTGTCTTTCAGAGATGTGTCCCAAACAGGGATCATCTCCCTGCCAAGCACAGGGATGGACTCTGTCCGGGAGCTGAAGGCACGTGATGCCTGGGCCCTCAAGAAACTGCCCCCCATCAAGACCTTTAAGCACCTCATCGTCGCCAACCTCACGTACCCGAGCCACTGCTGCGGCTTCAAAAACCTTAAAAAGAAGCGAGGGTGTGTTCCGTCAGTTCTTAACTCTTGTAGCTGGTAAAGTGTAGTATAGAAGGCAGCATAAAAATGTAGTCCTTGAATTTCGTGTATTTGGATGATCCACCACGGCGAGCGGCAGCAGCTGCACTTGCATAATGTAGATGTTGGCAGGGATTGAATCAACTCTCCTGACGTGTTTACCTATAATTCATTACAGTGCTTCCATAATTAGTGTCACTCAATGCTGTTATTTTAGGAATGAGGTCGAGCCAGACTAGTAATGTCTCTCAAAACAGGATTCCCTTTTCCTTCAAGTGGATATAAAAATAACTACATCATTATTTTATGTGCTCAATGTTCTGTGTATTCGTCTGCATGTGTTTTTCAGCTTTTTGGAGTACATCATCTGCAATCTTACTGCTTTGTACGACCAGCATCAAAAGCGCTCCGTGGGGCCCCTTCGCATGCCTTCCCTCCAGGAGGACAGTGTTGTGGACACACTCCCGGACCGGGAGCTAAAGGACGGGGGTCACAGAGAGTCCCAGCAAGATTGGAAGAGCGGTGACTTCCACGGCAGCCTCCACTACCACGCCTACTTTGGCGGCCACCCAGATGAGGATGTGGGTTTTGGAGAGACCCTAAAGAACCCCCAGGAAGACAACAGTCAGGAGTTTGACAGTCGTTATGACTATGTGGTGTGCGAGGAGGGAGAGGAGGTGGCATGTGCACCAGCGCCCGATGAGTTCAATCCTTGTGAGGACATAATGGGTTTTGGCTTCCTGCGGGTGTCTGTGTGGTTTGTGAGCTTGTTGGCTGTTCTGGGAAACGTGGTGGTGCTCCTGGTGCTCCTCACCAGCCACTACAAGCTCTCAGTCTCCCGGTTCCTCATGTGCCACCTGGCCTTTGCAGATCTGTGCATGGGGATCTACCTGCTGCTCATCGCCTCTGTAGACCTCCATACACGAGCCGAATACTTCAACCACGCCATAGACTGGCAGACAGGCTCCGGCTGTGGACTTGCTGGGTTTTTCACGGTCTTCGCTAGCGAGTTGTCCGTCTACACCTTGACAGCGATCACTCTCGAGAGGTGGTACGCCATCACCTATGCCATGCGGCTGGATCGCAAGCTGCACCTGCACCACGCAGCGGCTGTCATGCTAGGCGGCTGGGTCTTCTGCATCCTGCTGGCCTTGCTCCCACTGGTCGGCGTGAGCAGTTACCAGAAGGTCAGCATCTGCCTCCCCATGGACACCGAGTCCACAGCGGCTCAGGTCTACATCATGTCAGTGCTGGTCCTCAACATCTTAGCATTTTTCATCATCTGTGCTTGTTATTTCAAGATCTACTGCACGGTGCATAACCCTCACTACCACTCCGGATCCAAAGATACCAACATTGCCAAGCGCATGGCTGTCCTCATCTTCACTGACTTCTTGTGCATGGCACCAATTTCCTTCTACGCCATATCAGCCGTGCTGGACCGGCCGCTCATCACCGTGTCCAACTCCAAGATTTTATTGGTGCTCTTCTACCCACTCAATTCCTGCGCCAACCCATTTCTCTATGCCATCTTCACTAAAGCCTTCAGGGGAGACATATTCATCCTTCTCAGTAAGGTGGGCCTGTGTCAGCAGCGAGCACAGCTGTTCAGAGGCCAGACAGTCTCGTCAAAGGGCAGCAGCGGGACATCTCAGATAAGGAGAGACAAGGATAAAAGTCGGAAAGGAGGGAGCATAGGCCAGGAAGAAGTGCCTATCCACCTGAAAAGGTCCGCCGGACATACCTACCACCAAGCAATCAGCCAACAGAAGAATCCCGAAGAGAGCCAGAGGTTGGACACATGAGGCCGGCTCAAGGCAGTAACATAAGACAGGCTCAGGTGAGAGAGGAGAGGCCTTGAAGTGTTCGGATATTTAACAGACAGCTCCAGGATCCTGTATCTGCTTCAGCTTTCAGGCTGAGTTCAGCTGTTTTCACAATTTTGCCTGTGATGATTTTATGGTTCCAGTTGTTGGAGAATATCAAGTGTCACTGAAATATGAGCCTGACTTCATCTCACTTAGTCCTTTGTACTCCGATGGACCAGCTAGAGCAGAATAGAGATCATTTTAAAGGAAAAACACAGGCAGGATTAACACTCATTTATATGTTTTCAGTATCTTAATTATACTTTGAGACTGATACAAAATGTGTGGCACACAGTCTGGCACTGAAAGGCAGGGAAATATTACACATTATCTGACCTACTTCAGCTTCCCGTGACACGAAGCTCTTTCTGAGGAACTCTGTTTATACGTGATTATCATGTTCAAGGACAGCCTGCTGGCTCAGTGCCGTTCAACAGTGGAAACTATACCCAGTTTGTATAAAACAAATTTTTTTAACACATTTTATTAATACCTCTGCATATACTATAAATATATGAGGACATTTATAACAGAAAACAGAACACATTCCCTATCGGTATTTTTTTTTGCATTTCTCTACTTAACTGCATTTGGTGATTACAGTAACTTTCTGTGATGTTGGAAAGTGTTTTTACCTTAGGAAAAAAAGTGCATTTATTTGCATATACCAACAACAAACTGATGTATCTACTTTTCCACGTGTGATTCACTTTTCTTTAACGTGAACAAATGTGGTCGCTAACGCATTGAGAACCCCCTCCCCCCCCAAAAAAACAAACATCTCACATCTGCCATCTTTATTGGCAGTTTCTACAAATCCCACACTGGTATGTTAATCACTAATGCATACTGTTTAAACTGTGTGTCTCCTTTGGAATGTCGTGGTTGATTTTCTAGCGTTATCATGGTATTTTTCCATCCCTGTGTGGAAACCAGTGACTTCTACAATCAGCGGAGAGCTTAAAGCTAGCATACCTGAGACGCACGTGAACTTCTCTGATGCTGAGCTGTTATTAAATTAAATCGTCTGCTAATAGTGGCTAAACATCAGGTTAGCATTTCATCTCCTGGGTGATTTTAGAGATGAACAGGGCGAGTAGGAATTTGTTCAAATCTGTACTTTAAAAAAAAAAAAGCATCCATATTTGTCTTAAAGACATTTGATCAGATTGCTGCAATTTGTGTCACCATGGAAAATATAGTGCAATATTCCCAACTCTGTATCACTCTAAACCTCACAAACTGGAAGGGTCTCTACTTTCAAAGTCAGAAAAATGAAGAGTGGCATCTGCTGACTGCGTTCCAGACCTCGCTTGGCGGTGAATTCCGAACGGACGGGACATCATTTTCAGCTGAACGTTTTCCACGGCTTCGGGTCCATCTCTTCCAATCACACATTAACAGCGAGCCAGTCCGGACCCTTCAAATGCAAAGCACTCTGGCGCTGGAGCACGATGGGCCTGGCTGCCTTTATGAGAGGCCGTCTCCCTTTCCGCTGCCAGCTAGTGTTAACTCACTGTTCACGAGTGTGTGCACGACAAGACTGATAAAAATCAAAGTCTATGCACATTTGCGTAGGTGTCTGGGTGAACACAAAGCGACTGGTGGTAGTAGCATATACCTGCAGAATCAAGCGATTTCCCGAATTATTATATGGAATTTTACAGACTTGCAGGTACAGTCATGGCCCAATTAATAGACAGAGCCAAGCAAACTGAATGAGACTGTGAACTGGATTTATTTTGACATTCTTCTTCTAGCTGGGTCTCAGGCCTGCCCGATCATTCCTTTCCCACTATTGCAAATAAACTCATCTCCAAGCCATTCCTCAAATAAGCAGGCCTATCCCCAACGATGCACCTCGATAACACCGGATTAGGTTGCCAAACTCAAACAGAGTGAGAAAAGGAGTTGTGAACAGAGGGACTGAGGAGGTCAAAGCCTTCGAGTATGCATCCAGCGTTTGGTTGTGGAAACAAAGAAATCCCTTGCATTTTTGGCGTCATTCCTTACGTTATCCCATGGCCCGGTCGACGTGGACGGTCCTCTTGAAGAGTCAAGTTCCTCTGTCTCCCAGAGAGCTCTTGAATGATAACCAGAGCGAACTGCAGGGTTTTTGTCAGTGAAAACATTCATTCTTCTGTTGTTCTGCAGGTGGTTTCACTCAAAAGGAAACGAGTTTCATATATATGATCTACAACCTTTGCAGACACTTCAGTTAAACCAAGAAAAAATGGAAATACATGAAACAGTGATGCAACTCCACCTGCACAACCCCAATAATAAAACGAAAGGGTTTAAAATGACCTAATAAGTAGTTAACTGAACTGAAATGTGTTTCGTGTTCAATTCAAGGCTTTGGCACTACATAAACACTTACTTCTTATTAACTCATGCTCTTTACATGGACCTTAACATGCAGTTGCAAATCAACATTTGACTTCTACTAAAATGATCCTCGTAAAGAAATGTTTTTACTTCAGCTTCATTTTTTCCGAGATTCCTAAGGAAAGCAGAGAATTGCTGGGGCGTTCATGCATACTGAGGTGAACCAAGACTGCAGATTTGCAGACTTTGCAGCACAGTACTTGCAGATTTGGCCGAAGATGATTAATTAAAGGTGGCCTTCTGCCCCATGTGGACTTAAATTGAATGACTTTTACTTGAATCAGGCACAGGTATTAAAACTGATGACTTTAGTGTAAGGTTGGAAATATGCTTTAAACTAACTCCTTCATATAATGTTGAGGGTTTCTTTGGTTTTTTTTTTTTTTTTATAGTGCAAGGAATCTATACAGCTCAAATATGAGCTAATCTTATTATGGCACCTCCCAACCTAAAGCAAAAATCACCAATTTTGACTTTTGAATGGTGTTGAAAGAAGTATCTGACACAATAAGGCTTCACAGCTTCACTTTAATACAACTTTGTTCCCTGCGGTTTTAAATAACTTACCCATTCGTGTAAGAATGGCTTTTTGAAGTAAGCTTAACTAAAAAGAAATGTGAAAACTTGTTTAGGACAAAAATTAGGGCTTGATTTGGGACGGTCAAGGATAATATAAAAGTCATGCTGGAGCAAAAGTCCGATAGACGCAATATCTACTGAACATAGATTTTAAGGTTTTTTTTATCCCGTCTTCCTGTTTTGTCACAGTTTGCTGTTTTCTAAGACTTTGGTAAGCTCTACATGCCACAGCCAGCAGGCCCGGCTACTCCACTTGCTATGTAGCTGATTGGCAGTCACCACAGGTTAGCTGGTAAGCAGAGAAAGCTGTAGAGTCTGAGCAAGACATCTCCAGGGCCTCATTATAAGCCTCATTCGCCAGCAGCTCAGATTCGTATGTCTGAGTGCCCAGGAGTAGCAAAAGGGCCCTCTTCATCAGAAGCAGCCAGGGATACATTGCTCCTCCACTAGGTCTATTCAGGGCTGAAGTGTGATATATTGTAGAAGTGACAGTCTGCCCTCAAATCCATTTACAATCAAGTGCAAAAATCTCCATGTAGTTTCTGATTCAGCTTTGATCCCCGACTGCACCACACCTTTATCTCATAATTACCTGAAAGGAAATACATTGGGATTGTGTCAGTTTGGGTAGGAATTAGAGGGAAAGCCGGGAAAACGCCCATGCTGTGCAAACCCTGACAGTCATCCAGATGGTGGGATATAGAAAAATGGAAAAGAAGATTGGGCCATGCAGATTCGAGGTCTCGTGCAGGCTGCAGCAAATGCGTGAAAGTGATCCCACAGAGTTCTTACGCATCGACAAAGAGAGAATGCGCAAGGATTATATTTCAATCAAGAAATCTGAATGGTGCTGAGCTGTATTACAGCATGTGGGCCAGAGTGACGAAAATTTGGATGGTCCTCGCAGACATCCGTGTCTGCCCATTTGTTTGTGACTGTGTGACTCATCCACCAAGATACTTAACACAACAACTACATACTTCAGAGAAGTGTCACAGAAAGACTACTTATGAATGGTGTCTACAGATACCCATGTCTGCAAGGAGGATAATCCCTGCCGTCTGTCAGGCAGTAAGCCTTTGAGACTCAGTGCCTTTAGCTGGTTAGCAAGTTAGCAAAAAAAGATAACGGTTTGCTAAAGACAAAAATAACCTTAGTTAGTTACAGCTTAAGACAAGATAGATTTATGACATTTTATGCTCTTTTGAGTTATATTTAGGGCTAACCTTTAACTAAAACGACAGAAAAAAAAATTAAGAAACCCCAGTTGTTTGACTCTTGGAGTTTATCCGAGGCTCCCCTTAAAAGAAATGTGTCCTTGCTGTCATCTTTGTCACTCAAAGTTTCAACTGCCTTGATTCCCATTTTGTAAAATGTGACTCACTCTTTACACAAAACTATGTATCTCATATATATTTACATTACAAGTTGTAGCCATGCTACAAAACTCTGTCGTCATTGCTAGCTAGTACTACTACTCCGAATGTCTTGGCCAGGACATCGAGATTTAAAATTGCAATGTCAGAGGGAAAAAAAAAACCCCAAACTACCAAAAACATTTCTTAAAATGTAAGTATGAATGTCTTCTTTTAAAATTATTCAAAACATTTTTAAATGAATTAAAGCCTTGTTTTTAAATAAAACAGGAACACGGAATAATAGCTAGAAAGGTGAAAATAGCCTAACACTTGCATGGTGTGTAAAGAACAATGAAATACATGTAAGTAATAAACTCCTGAATCAGTTGGCTCACTAAATGGGAAGTGGACTGATATTTATTATGGTCTTGCCATCATGTGACTGCTAACTTTTCCACCATTTTGAATATGTGTAACACTGTAGCAGTTCTACTAAAGATCAGTCCAAAACCACCTGGCAACCACCGTTAGCTAGGATAAAATGGATCCCAGTAGTTGCTAGTGTTTGAGGGCAGTTACTATGAAACTGACTGCCATCTTGCTAGACTTACGACTCCTTGGCAACCACCATATGTGAGGGAAAAATGTGTGTTAATGCTCACTCACGTGCAAAGTGAAGCTTTGCAAAAAAGTATACGGTACTGACTCAGAAACCTTGTGATTGCGTTGGCCGCTAGCAGATTGCCGCAGTCCGTCCTTTGCATGGAAGACACCTGGTCTGCACTCATCAACTACTCTCCTAGAAGAAGTGTGAAACAAACTGGAAATGGAAACCATTGGTGAAGCGCAACTTTTATACATGCATATCTGTGCCTTTAAAGCCTTTCTAATGATCGTGGTCAGGAACCCTTCCAGCTGGTGAACTGGAGGAGCCACTGACCTTCTGATTATTGGATTACCTGCTTTAACAGCTGAACCTCATCTAGTAGTAGACGTTACAAACTATA
Organism: Hemichromis elongatus; assembly: GCA_015108515.1. Classification (NCBI taxonomy): domain Eukaryota; kingdom Metazoa; phylum Chordata; class Actinopteri; order Cichliformes; family Cichlidae; genus Hemichromis; species Hemichromis elongatus. The sequence goes on from VUQR01020062.1 coordinate 22,056, forward strand.
GGAAGTTACAAAGTCTTAACATGATTAAAAATGTGAGGAAAATTGTTTACAAGTAACTCAAACAACAGATAGTTAGTTTAAAGTGTTTGAGCCGCTCGTACAAGTAATCGATAATTTTTGAAATTTGCTTTTAGTGCCGCAGAACCAAAAAGCTGACTAGGTGTCAAAGGAGACGGTAGAAAGAAGGGGGAGGGGGTTGAGAGTGACACTGATTTAGGCCAGAAAAAAAATGCAAAAATTAAATTTTAATTATTATTTTGTTTTGGCAAAAGACAACTTTATGTATTCAAAGCACAACCTTGTGATTCCAAACTTGATTTAGGAAAATTACACGAATACCAACAGTACAGTTCATTAATCATCTGAAGAGCAGAACATACACACACACACACGACAAAATGGTTATAGAGCAAATAGCATATTTTAATAAGACATCCTTTTCAGTCTAGATGTGAATAACGCCCCCCCCCCCTCAAAAAAAATATGAACTAAAGTTCAAAAGGCACACACGACATCTCGATATGGAAATAAGGAACAGAGAAAGAAAAATAAGAAATCTATTGGGGCCTATTTTTTTTTTTTTTGCTGTTGTCATCATTTATTGTGTGGAAATCCTTCCTTTGGCCTTTTATGTAAAACAATTTCTTTAATTCCAACTAAATCATGTGAAAAATGTTCTTAATTCTTCTCCGTAAGTCCCCATATCAGTGTTTTCTTTGTGCTGCTAAAAAACAAAAACGAACAACTATGGAGCCAACCAACCACCACATCGACACAACAGTCAAAACACATGTATACTTTATTTCAAACTGCTGCAACAGGGGCACTAAAAACAAACTGCAGAGACACATACAACCCACCCCACCCACCGCCCCCCCTCGAGTTAAACTCACTTGGATAGAAAGTATCCTCATTTTAAAAGTCATGAATAAAATGAAAGCAGAGGAGAACATATGGTGGACGAAATGGTTTGGAAAACAGCGCCGTGTAGCTTTTATCTAGCTGACATAGGAAGAAAGAAAAAAGAAAAGAAAAAAGGAACACTTGTTAGATTATAAGAGCACAGTTTGGTGCGGCTTTCCAAACTAAAAAAAAAAAGAAGAACAACTTATGAACTTTCAGAAATAAATAGAGAAGAAAAAAAAACAGGACAGACACCAACCTCACTGCTCTGTGACATTTCCAGACTATGAGGTGTGAAAGAGAAATAAACTGAAACCTTTTCAGAGAAAACCGGTGACGACGACGACGACACGCACACACACAGCAACACAGCGGCTATTGATTAAGTGGACTGACTGACTTCACAACACACTGATAAACCGACAGTGCAAAATTTCCGACGGCTGCGAAGAACTAAAAATAAAAGCGAAGGAGATACACCGACAGGACAAACTGAGACACCTTTGTACAATCTTTAAATGAATTCAGTGTCTCGTGCTTTTTTTCTTTTTTTCATTTTTAAATGTTAAAGATGGAATGAAGCTCCAGCGAAGCCACTGGGGAGGTGCAGTGGGGGTATTTTGGGGTTAAGCACTGCGCAAAAGATTAAAAAAAAAAAAAAATCTTTAAAAAAATGAGTTATTCTCAGGTGATGTTATTTTACCTTCTTTTTTTTTTAACTCCTTCATTAAACACATTTAAAACAAAATGTTTAAAAGAACAGTTACCTACATAAAAACAATCTGCAGCACCTTTTTCATAAACACGAATTCAGACAGAATTAGGGTTAAAAAAAAGAAAAAGAAAAAAGCCAAAAAGGTGATTCTGGTCATTCTAAAGGCAGCAATCTTGACTGGTGGCACTAAGTTTGGACATGAATGTAGACACGAGTCAATCCAGTCAACCGACTACAGTGCATTACAAAGGTGTTTCTCATCTATGGGGTTATAACGAATGACCTCTGACCTTGTGTGGCAGGGAAGCTGAGGTCACCCTGGTCCTCTACACCTGTATGATGGTGAAGTGCTTTCTTTCCAAAGTTACGTGAATTTTCTCGGGAAAAAAAGGCAGAGAAGCCTGGAAGAAGAAATAAAGAGAAACGGTGCTCGGCTCACGGGGCTTTTCCCTTCCTCTGTTGGTTTCTCATCCCGCAAGTCTAGTCGAGTGTTTTCTGACTACACCCGGGTTTTACGGTACCTCACAGTCCTTTGGGTTTGTCTCAAGAGTTCTCGGAGTCTCAGAAACAGTTTCCTGAATGAATCCAGTCACAGGATATGGAAGGATGCTAAATTGTCTGTTAACTGGATAGAAGGAGTTACAGAGATCCTGCTCCTGTTGCTTTCTCCCGTTCCTTTTTCTGCTTCACCACTCGGCGTCCCCGATGGCTTTGGAGAAGACGTAGTCTCTCCCGTTCAGATTCATGATCCCATCCTTCAGGTGGAATTTCCATTTGTTCTTACTTCTGTGAATCTGAAAAGGAAATGAATGTTGTAGGCGTCAAGGACAGATGGACACTGTTTCAGCTTACAGTGGACACAGTCTGGTGTCTTTAGCCTCGGCACGCTGAGGCCAGACAAATTTACTGTGGCATTAACCGCTGCTGGACCCTTTTCTCCACTGAATTAGCATCAAATAAAGTAATACTTTAATGCTTTATGATGGGAATCAAAGGCAAACTGGAGGATCTAGTTCAACAGTGAAGACTCACAAGAAAGGAATGTGAAATACCTCTTTAACAGTTTCTGACATTTTTCCTGAAAAATGAGAAGGAGGCTGCCATGATAAACTGTTTAAGCCACATCCTTCAACCTACAGCAGCCTTTTCAGTGCCCTGAATGATATTGGCAAACAAACGCTGACAGCGATGCCGAGGAGTACCAATCACATTAACGCAGTAAAACTGATCTGCGCTTTTATTTTATAATCTCTTTGTTTTCACTGCTTCTGCAAATCTCAGTGTTAACGTCTTTGTCTGGATGCTGATGTGAAACTAAACGAGTTGGATATGCAAACGCCAACGGGCCCCAGCACAGGAGCATCTCTATCAAGGGATGTCATAAAAGTACAAAAGAGGCACTTGCATATTTATACACAGGCAGGTTTAACACACTGCAGCCTTTCACAATATATCAGTTCTTACCTTGTCATACTGGCACACCACTACGTTGTCCGTTTCAAACAGCTCCTGGTCCTCTTCGTCGCTGACGTCGTCCCCACTGTTCAGCGGCTCCTGAGTAGGAAACCAAACCAATCAGATTCATTACAAATGTTCACTGCTCAGGAATGTGGTTTAGGATCTAAGATTTGCTTTGTTTAAGCAGTAAAAGCAGAAATCTAGGTAGCAATAAGCAGCTTTTCATTCCCCAAACTTCTGTGCTGACCAGCTCCCTTAAAAAGCAACCCGGAGGCATCAGGCTAACAGAGTGCTGCAGAAATGATGTTTTTGTAGTCTAACCTTAAAGAGACATCACCCTGAGGGTAAGAAACAAAAGACAATCTAGCGAGACAATTGCCACAAATTGATGGTGTTTCTGTTTTGCTGCCCCAACCCAAAACCGGGTTTTTTTTTGGCAGGTTTGTGCAACTTTAATCCAACATCTCGTCTTTTCAGCCACCTGTGGAAAGCTGCTGTTAGCTACTCTGGAAAACAAAAGCACCGTGCGGCTCTTGTTTCAGTTCAATCAAGCCTTCATTTTCCCCCCAGATAGTTCAAATTCAGCCGCAGTCACAATTATAGCATCAAAGTTTGGCACGCGGGTGACAAACAGGTAACCAGTCTAAACACAGATGATGTCAAAAACGAGAGGGCTCGTCTGAAGAGGGGCAGAAAATTGGAAAAGTCGTTAAAAGCCTCACCGAAGCAGCTGTTGTACTACTTAATAAATAAACATAAAAATCCTGCCTACTGCTATTTTAATGTGTCGGCTTTTGAACGCTCTTATTTCCTCCCTTGCTCACCTCTTCAACCTGCCCATCCTCCGCTCCATCCTTGTCTTTCTCCTCATCGTCATCTTCGTCGTACTCCTCCTCGTCCTCGTCCTCTTCTGAGGAGGTGTCTCCGCTTCCGTCCACCTGCAGCATCATGGGAGGCTGCTGTGCCTGAGGCTGTGCCTGGGCCTGGGGCTGAGCCTGTTGCTGCTGTTGGGCCTGGGGCTGTGCTGAGGCTTGTGGTGCAGTTGCACCTTGGGCCTGCTGAACCTGCTGGACCTGAGCTGCCGCTGCCTGACCGGGCTGTGGCGCCATAGTTGTTGCTTGCATCACCTGATGGTAGAAAGAAATTCCAAGTTTAAAAACATGCATGTCATCAAAACACAAAATAACCAGCTCTTTACACAACAGACTCCTAGTCAAAGCCAAAATGAGGACAGGACAGTAAAAATGATGCGATTTAAGAGAACATTTTTGTAGCAAAGATAAGGTTAGCGGGTAATCGCTATGTTGGGTATCTGTGTTAGCATTTAAACTAATGTTGGCCAACAGTTGAAAGAAAAAACTCATTAAAGAACCCAATTTTTGGAGGGAAGACCTCTGCTCCTGAGCCGTCTCTCATCCAGCTAACGTTAGCCTGTTAACAAGCAGGAACAATGAGCCATCCTCGAGTGAATAAAGTTATCGAAACTAAGGGCCCATGTGGTAACTTAGCTGGCTAGGTTCAAGTCGATTAAAAAAGCTAACGTTGCAAACTAAAAGTGGGCAGATTTTTGTAGTGTAGCTGGATTACACTGGCCAGCTAACCAAAACTTTCTTTCTAAAGTTACTCATACAGAAAACATCTCTGAGTGGAAATGCTGGTTTGCCAATGTGACACCGACTGATATATAATACAAAACTGTAGTGATGCAGGATGTGTCACAGTGCAGGTGTTATTATTAACAACAAAGGTTTCCCAGACGTTGCACACAGAACAGCAATGGAGGAAACATTACTACAGAGGATAAACTACTTCCATATAAATGGAATGAAATCCGTCCAGGAGGAATTGTAGTTCTGACCTGTGCATTGCCTTGGACTTTGTTTCCTGGGGTTAAGACAATCTGCTGCGGCTGTATGATGACTCCTGCTTGCTGGGGTAGGCCTGCCGGCAGAGGAGCCAGAACCTAAACAGATATTAGAGAAGGAAAAAAAAAAAACAACATGTCAACTCTATTTTAAAACAAGATCTACATCTGAAAATGCAGAACACGTTTGCAACATTTTAACCGACTCAATTTAAACTGAATGAATGAAATCAGGAGATGTGCGTAATCGGTGTTTTTATTTAGGAAAAGTTACAAGTAGTAGAGTCATGGATATATTTCTTTTGGGGGAAGTGGTAAGCTCCGAGCAATCAGCATCCTCCTGATTTCCCAGAATCATTTCGTGTTTTTCATGGCACTTCTTACACATTTCGAGGTTATTTTTCCAAGAATTGATTCTTCCACTGTGTCAGAGCCACAGGACCCACAGATATGTAGCCTAATTTAACCTACTTGTCACAAACAGACAGTGCAGCGATAAACCAGACATATCAACACTTTTTTCCTTCTCCTCTCTTCCTTTGGCTTTATTTTTCCTCCTGTCATATGCAGGCCTGCGCCTCTGCGTGACGGTTCTTACCTGCTGTATTACCGGTGCCTGCACACCACCAGGCTGCATCTGCTGCTGCAGGAGGATCTGCTGCTGGGGCTGGATGAGGTACTGAGCCCCGTTGGGAGCACGGACTACCTGCAGGATCTGGCCTGAGACGTCAGAACAAAGCACATTTTGTAAATATAGTTTTTACACCTGAAGATAGTTTGGACAGACAGGAGCATTTCTTTGCAATTTAATGCAAATAAAGAAGTTTAACCTTGGCTGGTGATGAGCTGTTGGTATTGGGTGACCGCTGTGGGCAAAGCAAGAGTTGCTGCGGTAGCTGCTGCACTCTAGAGGAGGAAAGAAGAACACACGTAAAGCAGTGACAAGCATGCAAAATAATATAGAAGCAGACGATTTCAGGGTTCAAGAATGAAAGGCTTTAATGTTAAGTACTTAGTTGTTTTTTTTTAACTTCTATACAATTTAAAGTACTATCATACAAAGAATCACTTCCAGAAAACAAAAGCAGACATGAAAGCTTCATATGGACAGTTGCCCCGTTAACCATGTGCTGTTGAAGAAAGTGGAAAAGATTTCCCGTATATTTTACTGGATGAAGGAAAGGTGTGTTTGTCAGAGTGCATTAGACACAGCAGTAGCATGTGGGAGAATGCATTACTGGTGTCTTATATCCACTGCAGTCCTGGCTATTAAAATAGTTTGTTAATCTCTTCCAAGTCCCGATCAATCTTTCTGGACTGCAGAAAACCCCATGATCCTACCCCCTCCCCCTCCTCACCGTCTACTCAAAGGAAATACGCTTGAATTTGTTAAAGCGTAAAACGATCACCACTTAATGCTGTTCATCACACATGCATATCGCATCACCTGCACCTCTGCAGTATCCTGTGTCTGTTTATGGATAATTTGCTACTTTGTATTTGCCTCCCCGAACAACAATTTCATTTCTTTTTGGCACACACGATCCACTCACCATCCCCGTTCCACCCATGTGCTGGATAAGCTTAGATTCCTGAACAATGACTTGCTGCTGGGGAGCTGCGGAGACAAACATTTTCAGGTCACACCAAAAAACACTAAAATTCCTCATATTATTCAAAAAGTGTAGGTCAAAAATACCAAACCATGCACACAATCAGTAAGCTTTCATTGTTTCCTGTGCCAGTTCGGCAAATAACTCAAAGCTGCAGGCGACATTTTTTAGTGCCCAAAAATCCATTCACGGGTTTTTGCACGTGTTCGTAAATGGTTTTGCAACTGTGTGCCGCTGCTGGCTGACCTTGCGGTTGCTGGGGCGGCAGGATGACTTGCTGGGTCTGAGCTGGCTGGGTCACCTGCTGGACTTGTTGGACCTGCTGAACTTGTTGTTGCTGCTGCTGCGCGGCCTGCAGGGCTGTCTGCTCGTCGGTATGGAAGCCCTCCACTGCCTTGGATTGCAGCAACTTGTTCTCCCATAGCTGTAGAAACAAACAGAAGCACCAGGCAACAGAAAGACATGCGTTAGAAGGCTGCCCGAGACTTACATTTAAATCCACGCTAAAACATTTTCAAATCAACACCTCCATCCAGACAAATGTCTAACGCAGACTGTGTCATTATTGACACGCCTGTAAATGCACCACCATGACTGATGATAGCTTAAATTAATTCAGTTTTATTTATATAGCACCAAATCACAGTCATATATCACTTCATACTGTTAGGTACAATAATACAGACGACCCAATATAAGCAAGAGTTTGGCGACAGGAAGAAACCACCAACAGAACCAGGCTCAGGGAGAGGAACCGGGTAAAAGACAGACTCTGGAAGAGAGCCAGAGATCAATAAGAAGTAACGGGTAAAAGGAGAGTTGTGTACAAACTCAGAGTGAAAAGAGGCCAAATAAACCGGTTTTATTGATAAAGCTAAGATTGAATTTTTGCTTATTTGTATTAATCATAGGCTATTGCCCCATACCTTCCTCTTGAATTGAGCATATCATGCAGTGTACACACCAGTTTAGTTGTCATTTCAATGGTATTCAGACACCACCTTCTCTGCAGATCACAGGCGTACGCCGGTGTTATAACAATGAAGCTCTACCAAAAGTAACACTCGGATATAAGGTGGTGATTGCAAGAGAAAACTCATAACAGAAATTGCCGCGAAGCAAATTCTGCAACACATCAGTGGCACCGGGAGCACCATCCATCAATGGAAACCATGGTAACTGGGTAACATGGTAACCCACTAAACATGGATGACATTTTTGTCACATTTTTCTGGAAGTCCATCCAGACAACAACTACAAAAGCTTCCGAACTAGGAGGTGGTCAGGAGTCCAATGCGCTCCAGTTTATGGGGGCGTCCCACAGTACACTTACAAAAATATACCCACAGTACACATCGCTACAAAGAGGGAGACATCAGCGCACACCTCTGCAGTAGGCAGCATTTCCCCATCATTCACTACATACAGGTGCAACACTGACAAAGACTGTTACCGTTCTCAGCTCCAGAAGAACTTGCTCATCTACTCCCTCGTCCAGGAACAGCTCTCGCACCTCATTGATCACATCTTCAATCACCGTCTTGTATAATTTAGGCTGCGAGGAGGGAAAAAAAAAACTTTTACAGTACGCTGTTTATATTAGAGACAGTTTTGCTTTTTCCAGTAGAAAATGAACAACATGTTGGGTATTATTAGTATTGATCATTATGAGGGTTTTATGTCAAAATTAGCATACAACAGTGTATTTACTAAGCACATATCCTCTTAGGGCTTCCCATCTGCCATAACAGCAGCAATGCATTAAGTATACAGCTAACGGTGTTATAATTATCACATTTATTTACGCCTTGTCACACTGGCTTTAATTGGAATAACACGGTAATAGCTGCTGCATGTGGGCAGCTAAACTCTAAAACTCCCCTGTTGGCCCCCACTTGAGTATCATGTGTGGCAGTTTGGGATACGGCGTTTGCACGGCACTACGTGGCTTGTTGTGCTAACCCATATAAACTAGCTCTTTATGTTACGACTACCGAGGTAAACATCATGTCCCCGGGGTCTGCGCTACGCGCACGGTGGAAAAAGCAACAGCACAGCGCTTAGAGCTCCGTCAGGGCCCAACAGTCCCGTCTCAGCGGAGTGATACGAGGCTGAAACAAAGCGACACACACGCGAGCCACCGCACTGCGCTGCCCCGATGTCCGCGGCGCAGACCTCGGTCTCTCCTTCCCTCCCCCTCGGCCTGTCTGCTCCTCACTATTTAAAGCTCAGTCTGCTGTTTATATGTAGAGCCGGTGACGTAGCGTCGAATAGCACCTTCCCATCCCGGGCAGTCTATATTAGAGAGCCAATATGGCTGTATAAAAACCAGGCAGCGGAAAGGAGGAGGGCCAGAACCGAGAGAGAGAGGGGAGACGAGGAAGCCATTTTACGGAGCCGCAGAGTGCGCGCTCGACAGCCTTGTTCTTTTAAACAGTGTGTGACGGAATGTGAAGGACATTTTCGGTGTCTTATCTTATCAGTGCTCAGCTTTGGCTAAGTATTTTTTGGCTCTGCTGGCAGGTAGCAAGGACAAATTTGATATGGTATGGGTTAAAGAAGTGGTTTGGGACGGCTACCCTGCCTTCTGGTCGTGGAATGGTGGACAATGATGAGGCAGTCGACTGATCATTGACGACTTTCTACTGAGGAGGCTTTAATATATATAAAATATATATATTAAACGCTTAACTCTCTCGCCGTGGATGATGAAAATGTGCTTTGCGTACATCTGTATTTCATAAGCTATCCAACAATAAAAACTTAAACAATTTCCTCCTTCTACGAATAAACAAGCATTTTTTGCCTACTAACCTGGCAGCTCAAGCGTCCACCAAAAATGAATTCAGCCATAAACGCTATTAGACATTACTGTGATCACATAAAGTAACCTTCGAACTAATGAAAGCTTCAACCTGTCGAAAAACCACTGAACTAAAATTACATGTTCGTCGCTAAACCTCAGTTTCTACACGTGTTCTTATTTTTACTCAAACACTGCCTTTCTAAAGTAAGCCATTCCTCCTCCGAGATGGTTTCAAATGAAAGAACTGTCTAGTTTCGAAAACTACTTATAACGGCCGATTGACTGAAACTTAAGTATTCCCTTTAATAGATATAACAGTGAAGTGTTTGTTAAAGCAGACTCATTTTACTGCAATACATAAAACCAGCTCGTCGACAGCTTTCCAATAACTTTACCCCCATTTTTCCCCGCTGACAATCCTTAGAGATTGATCCTTACCACTGGGTTCGAGTTAGCCGAGCTCGCCATTATACGCGTAGTGTAAAAACCACACGGAAATAGGCGAGGAATAGAGCCAAAAATTACGAAAAACGATTTAAAACAACTGGGAAAGATATTTTAAAACAGCCGGCATCACTTTTGTAAATAAAACACAGTTTAGGCGGTCTTATTTACAATCCCGGGCTGCGACTCCCCAGCCGTCCTCCTTCCGTCGTTGTCCTGCTTTATATACTGAGCGAAGAAGCTGCGAGTGCGCGAGACATAGGGCAGGGTCAGGTCGCACATAGCGCGAGATTTCGTGCGGAGTGTGACGAGCAATCAATAGAGCCGCTCATGGGAAATGTAGTTCAATAAAGTTTTTTTTGTTTTAGAAAACGGAACTGAATCCTCAGCGATCTCATCATCTTAAATCTCTGTTATCTTGTTTATTGAATCAGGGAAACTGTAAAAATTTAGAACCATATGATGAATTAAAATAGAGGAATTAATTAGATAAAAGTAGCTGATTAATTTAAATGCTATAAAACATGTTAGCATATAGTTAAATCATTTAAAATGAACTTATTGAAATTTTTTCCTTACACATACAACAGAGATTATATTCTTTTTTTCATTTTTTACATCATGTACTAGAACTGTATGTTGCAGTGGTGGATGCTCATCTTATATATGGGCAAACTTTCAAATATTGCAACTGTTTTATTCAACATATAGGAGAAATACTTTTATCTAATGTCCAAGGTTGCTTGCTGCAGATTAAATGTAATATAAAAATATATACATATAACCTTTCTTTATAGATTTAACCACTATTAAAAAGGAAAAACATGAGGTTCTTATCATATGTATTGCATAAAGACTATTTAAGAAATAGTGCTAATAATTCTTTTAATATATATCCTTGTAGAAACAACAACAACAGTTTAATTAAATTTTGCTTTTAGTAGTTGGACCTTGTATCAGCTCAGCACTGCTTTTACCTAAACAGAGGATCTGAATGCTCCTTTCACTGCTGGTGCACACTTTAATACGACACAGGTGCCGCTTAAACAAGCCTGACCTTTACTAGCTTCGTAACTGCACCTGTAATGCTTCTCCGTGGGGGCAGTGTGGTTTATGTAGTAACATCGTCCCACCACAAGAGGGTGATCACACCACGCACCAGGAAAACAGGCTCTCTCTTTCACATTTCAACACTCACACACAAACACGCTCACACACATAATCCACTTTGTAAAGCACGCAACTGTTTTCCACGTTATTCAATAAAAGCGGATTTAAGTGAATTTTTGGATGAGCAACACCCACTGGTCTTGTTTGCTTGCTCTGAAACAGACTTTCCCAGACTACCAAGGGGGAAATTTACCCCCCACAAGAAACAAAACAAAAAAAAACAATAAAGCTTTGCAATAAATGAGAGCTGACAAGAGAACGTTACCTCCACTTCTGTCTCCATGGAAACTTGCCTCGCTGGTCATTCAGAGGATATGGATGATATAGACCGGGGAGCAAACAGCTCTCTGCGTGCATCAATCCACTCAGCGGTTCAGTGTGGCTCTTCTGAAATGGCATATTACACCACCTGAATTCATTTCATTTAGTTCACTGAGATAAAAATTAAAGGCCTGTCCGCCCCTGACAAGGATGTGCTTTTGGATTCACTTTAAACCTTTTCCAGTGGAGAACGGTTGGAAAAGGGGAAGGGGGGGGAGCAAAGAAGTGACATGATGGGAAAAAGACTTTCTGTTTAATCTGTGCTTCTAAATGTGAGATTTGATCAGACGTGAAGCCACGTTATCCATGAAATGTCGTCGCTACCTTTGAGTCTCACTCTCTGTAACTGAGTAGTAAGATGCCCTCTAAAGATCCAGAGAATGCACACTTTTCTTTTCTCACCCCCCCCCCCCCCTCCTCTCCTTCCTC
>VUQR01020065.1:4510-19187 GCA_015108515.1 Hemichromis elongatus
AAAGGTTTTGTGGGGGGGGGGGGGGGGGGGGGGACCTGTTCCACTCTGGAGTTGCAATATGTGAAAGCCAGCAGGGCTGTGTATACTTGTATCCCTACAGGTTTGGTGCATGTACATTAGGGTTTTCCCAGGTGAAGAGACATTTGCTTCCATGGGCCTTTGGGTCAGGCAATGGATCCTAACTGAAATTTGTGCATATCCATCAAAGAAAGTACCCAGCTTTCCATGAGCCACTAGGCAGGGTGCTTGGAAGATGTTCCATCTGTGGACTCCATCGTCTACCATGACTTCAGTGCTCATGAGCAACAACACTTGGAGGACTGTGACTGAGAGGAATGACCTGTTCAGTCTGAACCAGACTGGTGCTCTGTTATTGAACCGCTGTGCGAAGCACAGTTTGTCCATAATAAAATCCATGTCTGAATATAAGGGTATACATTATCAGTTAGCACCAGGACACCCTATCTTGCAGATCGATGATCGATTTTGTAATTATTCATCAGATCTGCTGCCATATGTCTTGGACACAGCTGTCAACAAATCCCCTATTGGTGGTGGCAGGGGAAAATGTTGAATATGCCTAATGGACCCAAAACAATGTGGATGTGTTGGTAGCATCTGGTAGAGCCCCCAGTCAGTGACAACTTAAATTCTCATTTCTGGCAGGACTTCAACAGCATTTCAAGAGAGGCTGGAGACACTGACTGGATCTCCTCAAACCCACCGACATGCCTTCTCTAATGGAAGCACTTCCATTAGTTAGGCACCTGCACGGAGCTGCCAGAGGTGAAGAGAGCTGTCAGACTGTCAGACCACAGAGCAAGATTTCGGTCAGTCTCAAAGCAATTCTGGAAAACCTTAAGGCGAAGCAGTGGTTTACCCACATTAAATCCAGTATGGATTCAAGTGAGCATCAGATCCTCAAAGTGTTCGTTGCAGTTCTTCGTGGAACAGAATCTGGAGATGAAGGGTACAATTTGCTAATCACTTGGCATGAGATCACTGATATAGTTGCACAATTCCTCAGTGCCTTTTTCAATGGACAAGGTTATCCCTGAATTCTTTAAGACTACAGATCTGGTGTGGTTTGTCCTGGCTGACACAATGTTGCATGGAAGTCAAGTGCTTCGGGGGACCAGAGGGTGTATTCAAACTAAAAGGGAATTACACTCCCCAACTTTCCCTGAAAGATGTATGCCAGAATATTACAGAGAAAAAATGTATTAGTCAAACCTCAGATTCAGGAGGAAAAATGTTTTTTTCAATTCATTCATTTGGTCTCTGTAAAGCCACACTGAGAGCTTGGTCTGTATTTATGACAGTAAGTCATATCCTGCATCCTGTTCCCAATTTTTACAGAAAAAAATCCATGGCATAGCGGAGAATTCCACTTAGGGCCTCACAATCTCCTCTTTGCTTTGCTGTGGATGATGTGGTTCTGTTGGCTTCCTCAGGTGGTGACCTGCAGCTTATGGACCAGTTTGCACCTGACTGTGAAGCGATGGGAATGACGATTACACCTCCAAGTCCAAGGTCATGGCTCTCAGCCAGGAAAGGGTGGAGTGCCCATTCTGAGTTTAGTACGAGGGAAGAGCGGAATGCGAGATTGACAGCAATGTGGATTTTGTACCAATCTGTTGTGGCAACGGGAGAGCTGGTCGATCTACGTTCCTTTCATCACCTGTGGACATTAGCTCTGAGTAATGGCTGGGCAGAAGGTTGTCTGGGCTCTCCCTTAAAGATAGGGTGAAGATCTTGGTCATTTGTGCACAGTCGAGGAGCGTTTCAGGACACATTCCATTTCACTGCGTGTTGTACTCTATGCATGTGACAAATAAAGAATCCTAAATTTTGGAAGGAACTTGGAGTACAGCCACTACTTCTACATCAAAGCCACTTAAAGTGGCTTTGATGTTGATTTTTTTACATCGCTTTTTCCTCTTTTGAGGATTCCACAACTTCTGATTAGGTCATCACCTGTACACCGCCTAGGTGAGGTGCTTTGGACAGACCCAGGAAACAGTGGAGAGATGATATCTTTGGCTGGCTTGGAAACACTTTGGGATTCCCCTGGATGAGCTGTAAGAGGTGACCGGGAAAAGACAGGCCTCAGCTTCTTTGCTTAAATTGCTGTTCCCACAACCTAAAACCAGATAAACAGCAGAAAATGGATGATGGATATTATCGTGTTGTCTAATTACTCTTCCGATTTGGCCAGTAAAATGTTTTCTTTTTTTCAGCCCATCTTTTAGTGTTTTAAAAGTTAAGTCATTGAATTGCATTGCAGTTGCACAGAAATATAATACACAGTACATCATACTTACATTTTTAAAATTTTATCAAAATCAATGCTAGGCAGAGAGCTAAATCAATAAATCTTACATAGACATTTTGTGAACGATGCTTTCAAGCAATTACCCGGTGGAGCTTTATGTGAGAATACATACGTGTGATGAAAATTAAAAAGCTCTATGAAAGTCTGTATAATATCCAGTTGAGCCGATGTGTGAACAGGTAATGGTCCGATGAATTCACAGCAAAGAGTGTGACTGGGAGGAATGGGCATTGTGTCCTGCCTCCTCCCACACCACTCAGGCTGTTCCCTTCCTTGAACTTAATCATTTCTAGAAGTGAGAAGGCATCTGACACTGAATGTGTCCTACTGTCTTTATGCCACAAAATGTCACACAATGTCAAAACCTGATTCACTCAATATTTTCCAGACTTAATGTGCAACACAAAGAAACTGTTTTACATATAGTATACTACTATGCTGTGATACTTATGCACGTTTAGCTGATAGGGCTTCTAAACTTATATAAATAAAAAATCTTTATCTGAAATAAAGCAGTATGTCATATGCTATCACCTCTATGTAGTGATTATATTTCCTATTTTTCCTACAGGCTCCATTAGCTATAAATGCATTCTTGTCCTTGCGCCGACACAATTCAACCGATTGCAGAAACCTTGTAAGTAACAGTGTCTCACATCGCTTGTTCCTCCAGCCTTTTGAGGATTCCCCTCCGTCTCCTGTTCCCTTTCTTCCTCCTAGGGCCTACCAGTCTTTCAGTCCTAACTGCTGTCCAGGATCACCAGCCAGCCAGGCATGATGAATGTGGGACAGGGTCTAGCCCAGGCTCCTGCCATTACCCTGTGACAATTTATTACCCTTTATCTGCAGGCGCAATTAACCGGGGCCCAGGAAATAGGGACTTATCAGTCCTTCATTACTAGGGCCTGCCCATGTCCCCATCCTTCTCTGTCACCTTACACACACACACACACACGAACACACACGCACACATACGCGCATATACACATACATACACATACCCCTCTCAGCCTGTGTGGGCTTTAAGTTTCTCTTTTTAGTATGACTGGATTTTTCTTGTACAATCTCTATTGCTCTCTCTCTTACTCCCAGTATCTTTTGCGTGAACTTTGTTTTCTGTAACTCCCACACACTGACTTTTTTTTTAAGATTTTTTTTTTTTTTTTAAAGAAACATAATGAGTGCCCAGAGTGATATTGCAGAGCTGGTATTCTGATCTCTGTTTTCTAATCCATTACAAATGGGAACTCACACTTGGCAGAAAACAGAGGAGAAAAAGAAAAAGGCTATACTGTGGACAGTTTACTACTGTGAACGTAAGTGATGGTGTGTAGTGAGAATTCAGAATAATGGAAACATTGTTTCTGAAAACAGATGTCCCTGTGGATTTATTTTTTTCCAACGTGGTGAGCATTAGAAATGAAACTCACTTCAGTTTTACTGTAAGGGCAGAAATGTCCTAATAACATATTTGCATGTCTAGATACAATTAGAAGTACAGCTCGAAGCAAATGAGTATTCTTTTGCATTTGTGAGACGCTCTAATTTACTTTTTTTTTTTTTTAAAGCTAAGCTCAAGTGAAGCTGTGGTGGAAGCTGTGAACACTAAATTGATATAAAATGGCTAAAACAGTGACTTAGCTAACACACAGTTTCTTGTTTCTACATTCAGTAAATACAAAATAGCATTTACACACAAGCAAAGTAATGAGGCAAAAGATCCTATAGGCTGCTGATAAGAATGAAAAACATAACTGTCACTAACTGTAATTGTAACTGTTGCCATCATAAACATACTAATTGGATCTACTTCATCAGGACTACGGGTTTAGTTTAGTTGGCAGGAAAATCAACTTTAGAAAACCCCTCCTGTCATCAGAATCTCACTCAGACCTCACTACATCTTCACTTGTGCAAAGAAAAAAAATGTGATGTCACCTTTTTGCAACAGCGCTCCGCCCGCTCCAAATCTGCGCTTAGACAAAAGGACAAATATACAAATCTCTCACATAAAATCAACACTTTGTCAGAAAAATAGCTGATAAATGAAGCCAGTGAATAAGGGTGCCAAAAACTAATGTTCCTCCACCAGTCACTCGAGAGTGGCTCGTAAATTAAATCAGTCTCCGCAGACACCCGTGTTAAAATGCCCAATTATACAGTGGAAATAAACATGTTTACAGCTTTTTACAAAATAAAGAATTTGGTATCTCTTGCCACTTTCAGCAATCACGACAATAGCATGATAATAGTTTATATAATTCACTCATTTAAATCGTATTACCGTACAGTTATGTGTGGTTAAAGGAGCGGCTGCTTAGAGTGACAAAGCAGGCTCTGACCTAGATGGTTATAGCCGCTACTTATTGTAGCACTTATAAAAATCCCCTGACAAAAAAAAAAAAATCAGCATGTTGTGAAGTTATTTGTACTAACAGACCATGAAAAAAGTCTTTCTCAGGGAGTGTAATTTTTTTGCTTTACTGTAATACATTAGCACTATTTGGCAGGTATTCCCTGGGTGTACCTTGCTAACCAAGTTTGCTTGCATTGACCAATAAATTAGCATTTACCTTCCAGTACAAAGATCATCTCTTCTGGCTTTAAAAAAAAAAAAACTGCTTTAATGGCTTAGATTTAAAGCTAAGGCCACAAGCCGGGTGCAGTTTATTTATTTTTTATTGTGTATGCAGGCCTTTAAGTCATAAAAAAAAAAGAATACACTACATAATGATATTTTAAAAAGCATAGTGAGCATGCCACAAAAGTGATATCACATCAGCGTATTTACACGTAGCAGAAGCATAACCTACAAGAGCCCCTTTGCATGATTGATAGGGCTAGTCTGCTCACATTAACCATGCATGTCAAGGTGATATCATCCTAGTGCGCATTCAGGCATCAGACAATAGCCTGCTACAGTTTGAACAGCACAAACCAGGTTGTTATTCTGGCTGACTCAAAGCTAATCAGTGCCAGCGTATGAGCGACTGCTGCTGGCACCAATAACTGAGCGCGACTGACATTTTAGACTGCACTGCCGTACTGCAAAATGGAGGGACGTATAAAAAGCCACAGTCAATCAGTTCGGAGATGAGCCAGCTCTCCTGCAGACCGGAGCAGGCTTCACTGGGAGCTCCGGGCCTCTGTAGTCACATAAACTATTGCTTGTAAATATTATATAAGAGTATGAAGTAACTAATGAATGTGGGTCCTGTCCAGTTTGCCAGGAGCAGGAGGATGATGACAGCAAGGCTTAACAATACGGCCATTTAGGAGAGCTGTTATGCACTGGTGTGTGTGGGTGAGAGCTTGGGAGGTGTTCTTCATTTGCAGCTTTAAGCGCCTATAAAGTGGACAAAACTAAATTTATGCGTTACATAAACAAGTTATAGTTAATGATTTATAAATCTACCTCTCCTCTGGTTCCTGACTCTCCTGGTCCTTTTTAAAAATTTCCAGCAGCTCCATTAGAAAACATTGGTCTTGACTGTGTGTGTGTGTCTGTGTGCATGTGTGTGTTTGACTTACATCAGAGCCACAATGATATGTTTTGAGATTGATAACTTTCCCTCTTACACAGGGGAGGGAGAGGGGTGATAAAAAAATTTAAAAAAAAGCTGGATCCATCCAAAAGCTGGGAGCTGTGGGAGCTGAGTCAGAAAACACAGATTTATTTGAAGCAAAGAAGGATCAGAAAAGCCAACACTCCAGCTGCTAAATCATAATAACATACACGTAGCCCTAGATGTACACTCTCTGCATCTTATATTCAAGTGCTTGGTATACAAAGTGAAGATTTTAGAGAACAGATTTTCCAAAAAAAACGGTAAAATGCATCCACCTGTAGTCTCAAATTAAACAGAACTGCTGCCTTAAAGGAATCTTTTCAGTAAGCCTCCTACTCTCTGTTGGCTGCAGTCGGAGACAGAGAAGGATCTAAGAGAGCAGTCAGTCAGTCACTTTGGGATGAAAGGATGATTTCAGCAAGGAAAAATAGTGAACCCCAAAAGGATGTGGAGCAGCAGCAGCAGCAGCAGCAGCTTGTTATTCTAATAGAGATGTTTCCTCAAAGATGTGCTTTGCGAGACGTAACTTCAGAAAAATATCTCAAATGTCATCATGAAATGAACAGAATCAATACATGAAACTCCTCTTGTGAAAACAGCTTTCATAACACAACACTCTTCATTTCTGAGAGCTTTGAAAATCTGGTAAATTGACAAACACATGAAAAGAACAAGAGCTCGTGCCTCCTTCTCCCAGAGGCGTACCGCTAAAACTGCAACAACATATGTGTTCCTGATGGCAGCAGCCATGGAGGCATGCTGGGGGTAACGTGCCCACGTGAATGTCCACTAGCAGCCACTGCATCCTTTATAACTTACAAACTGCATCTTTAAGCAAAGATTAGCTTAAGGATTATGGGGCTGGAGGCTTTTAGCTCCACAAGAGTGCTCGATCTCTTTCCTCTGAGAGGTCTCCTCCCTCGCTTTTCACTCATCCTTTATACTCATTAAACAGAAAAGAAATGTGTGATAGAGCAGGATGGGAGGGAAGGAGGGGAAAGACAGAGGGAGAGGGTGAAAGAGAGAGAATTAGATTCTCTGACACCCCGCTAATTGAGCGATCTCCTCTGTGCTCGGCCCATCCTGCCAAGTTTTAATTAGCAACTAATCAAATCAATATGGAGGCTGCCAAGCGAAGGGGAAGGCACCTAGATGGAGGGATGGTTGCATGGATCACAGCTGCATCTGACCTTTGCACCTGGGGATAGTTTGCAAGGCTGTAAATGATGGAAGGAGGTGGTAGTGGTACTGATACTGGTTTCATCCCTGTGAGAGAAGCGGGGAGCAGTTCAGAGACAGGCAAAATTGCAATGTCTGGCATTACCCAGCTGCTTAAGATAATTGAACAGAGGGATAAAAGCCAGTGTTCACAATGATATGTTGTCTTAAGATCACCATTTACATGAGAGGAAACTCGTGGAGTCAGAGTCCCCCTTTGATTGCAGCTGTGTCAGTTCTAACGTAGTTGTAGTTGTAATGATAGCACAAATACTATTTTTACATCAGCGCTGCACGTACAAATTTGCAAATTCATTAAGAAGCTTTCACGTGAATTGATCACGCATATACGCACCTCCTGCCTTCCTTTGGGCACACCTGCCCTTCAAAAAACTCTCGAAAAGTGTTAATTACAGAGAAACTTGATGTGATGTGTTGTGCCATCTTCAGAGACATCTACATAAGCTGGAGATGAGAGGCAGAGCCACTTCTGCTCTCTCATCTGCCTCAGGAAGCTGTCAACACATCCTGACCTCCCCTGGAGGCGGCCAGCTGGGTCTGACGTCTTCTGGAGCCCGGGGGGGCCGTTGGCTCCTCCAGCTGCTACCTCTCTCTTTCTCTTTCTGTCAAACACACACTAAATACATAAACACACGCATAAGAACACAAACAGTCACATGTTTAGAGCATCACCCACGTCCATCCGGTTTTAAGTTACGTGTACAGTGGGCCCTCAGACCACAAGTGTTCCTCACTAGCATCAAAGTCAAAGTAGTCATTGGCTTTTACCAGCCAGCAACATCTATATATTTATTTTTCTGCAAGGAAGGAATAATGTAAGTGGGAAGTGAGATCATTTCCCAGAGTCCTTGGTATTGAGAAGTCATTAATGGCTAGCCAGAAGTCATATTAAACGAGCATTACTGAAAGAAATAAGCAGAAATCGCCACTGCTGAGTGGTTAAAGACAGAGTATGTTAACCTAAAGTTAAAAAACAGTATTTGCATGTTACTTTTAAATGCATGAATGAATATATATTTTATTATAACTGCTTTTATATGCTCAAACTGAACCTTCCTCTAAAGCAAATTCTAAATAGTATGCTGAAAAGTATTTATTTTATTATCATTATTAATTTCATTGCATTTTCAGATAAGGTAAGGACTTTATTCCCTAAAAGTCTTAAATCTCCAGATTGCTTGGAAGAATGTTGAGAGCATTAAGATATTTGGCAGAAATTCTTGGCTTCCGCAAGGCTCTGTTTTTTTTCAATAGGTATTCCAGTAATCTTTGCAAAGTACATACTCATGTTCAGGGGGCATGACGGGGGGAAAAAAGAAGATTTTGTTTGTGAAATGTAGAATACACAACCTCAAAGAAAATGATTCACCACCTCTGACTAATAAACCTACTAAGATGTTGGAGCCCGCAGCAGTGACGACAGAGAAAATGCCCATCGAGTATAGGATGCGCAAAGAAACTGGGGATTTTTTTTTTAACAAAACAGGAATAATACACCAATCTTCTGTTACAATTTCATGGTTATAAATTTAAGTATGCGGGAAATACTGAAATAGAGACAAGATAGTTTGTGAAATGAGTGTTCGTAGCTATACCGAAGGGACATGCATGAACTATGTTGCGGATATTCATGTTTCTCATTCTAGCAAATGCTGTAAATTTGTGAACTTTTTCTATAGTGCAGTCATCAGCTCAAAAAGTCCCTTTGACACCAAGAACGCTTTGGCAAAGTTAAACACTTTCACTTTATTTTGTGCCTTTTCTCATTTACATACACTTATCAAAGCAAAAAAGTTTTACGTAGTCTGTAGATAATTTATGGAGGCACTCATGTGGACACCTGGGTCTGCTGTACTTTTGGGTTAGTGCTAATATAATAATAATCAAAAGAGCTTTTTCTTTTATCAGTGTGCTGTGCAACTTAGCAAATGTTAGCAAGCTACCACCCACATTGTGAACATTATAACTGTTAAAAATGTGCATATGTGACATAAAAACGGATTAAATACATCTTTGTATTTGCTCTAAAATATAGGTTAGCTAACAGTCCTCAAAATGGCAAACACTTGAACTGAGCTAAATGTTTGCTAGTTAACAAACATGTAGCTCTGTTGAAGTGATAACCACTTGTGTGCGAGTTATCAGTTATAATGACATCAAAGTGTTGTGTGCAAATTGAAATTGTAGCTGTGACCTGGTCACGCTAGGCTAACAGGCTTTTTGCTAGCAGGTAAAATTAGCTTCATGCACTACGGCAATGCTAATGAAATACAAAGTGCTTGTTTCCGGACCTTACTGTATGAAGAACTGATTAAGTGCAGTGGGTAAAATGTTTTCTGTGATGTTATCAAGTTAAGAGGAGCTCACTCAGGTAGTATTAGGGTTGTAATTCAGGTATACTTGGTCATGACTCAGTCATCTTTTTTAACTCGATAAAGATTAATTAAAAATTAAGTAAAATTAATTAAAATGTGAGAATGGCTTCACTTTTTAAACTGTCTGGGTCTTTCTACTTTCCCGTGGCCCGCAAATATGTTTTTTTTGGGATCCAGTGACCCTCGGTTAGAAGAAAAGTTGTTATTCAAAAGATCTGTGTGACTCAATATTAGATTTACATGGTCTGTACATAATTTATCAAGGTACTCGTGTGGACATCATAATTTATAGCAAGCACTTCACAGAGGATCATGCTTTATTTCACTCATTTGCTGTGCAATAGCATAAGTCACAAATTAATTAAACTTGTGAGAGCAAAATTAGATATGTTGACATAAATATGTTTAGACATAAGACACAGATATGTTGCTGAAGTGTTCATTGTGTGGTTCAGGTACAAGAACATGAACGTCCGTTTCCATTCATTTTCTGCAAATGCAATAACATCTATCACACTGTACTTTACAGTAAGCTGCTCCCTTAGTTAAGGAAGCAGAATAAATCACCCTACATCTATAATGTATAACCTCTGTAAACACTTTCCCACTAGGTTTATCATCTCAGCTGCTACTTTCTCATTTTTTACAGAATGATGTACAATTTTTAAACTATGGCCCCATTTAAAATAAAATAGCTGAAGAAGAATGGTGAGGGCGGGACTACGTTGTAATAGTCACTGCCTTATAGGTAGATACAGCACTCTTAGTTTTTCAGTCAGATTCTCTCCTCACTCAGACCAAAATGCAAAAAGTCAAGGATTTAAGAAGGGACTTCATGACTTTAACCTGGTGGCAAATAAGAATCAATAATATATAGCAATAGCAATCACCTTCAGAATTAAATTAAAAAGCAGTTTCTCCATAAAACAAGGTTAGATGAAAGAACAATTAAGATGAAGTTAAAACAACATGAAAAAAATATAAATATACAAAATATTTATTTTTTGTAATTCTTAAAAACATAAACTGCTCATTACAAAAGCTACAAACAATTTTGTTTTTGTTTCGCTTTTAGTCTTTGCCCAGTAAAGTAAAATAATAAGTATGCCTTAAGTTACATTACATTCACTCACTGTTAATTAATCAGGTCTAAAGAGTAATTGTTCCTATGTGATGATTTATTGCAGGGCATACCGTAGTCTACATCAGTCACATAAGAGGCCAACTGCACCGTAATGCTCAAGGTGATCTATATAGCGGACAAATGAGAGGCCTAATTAATAAAGGCAGCCAGCTCACCGGCACCTCTTGGCCTCCCTGCTATTATATGTACATTAACAGCTTGTGCTCATTGCCTACTAATTAACTATTGCTCAACATGCAGTGAGGGAGGGGTAAAGGCTGCCGTATCGTTTACCTGGACAACCCAGGTGTTCCCCACAGCGGCGGCAGTAACAGCAGCAGCAGTGGGATCCCTAGTGATACACCTAAGATGGGACCCGGAGGAGCACGTGCCCTTGAGGACAGCCAGGGACTGCAGGACAGAATGGATGGCTGCATTCACAGCCATAAATTCACTGCTTCCTAACTATCTCATTCATCATATGCACACCAGACTCCTCGGCACCGTGAATACACCAACACACACCTCCCACCCACCACTCCTACCTCCCTGGTTCGCCCTAGTAAATAAGGCATACAGGCTGAGATAGAGCAGAGAGTGAAAAACATGAGATAAGTGTATCAGTGAAATGACCATATGACAATGCACAGCCCTCTATTTCACTTTGGAATGCATGAATTCATTCAAATTTGGGGAGACAACAGTCCTCTCTCCCTTTCTCTGTCTCTCCTTCTTTCCCCATACGAGATACATTTTCATATCTTCTTCTCAGCTGGTCACCATTTATTCCAGAATTTCCTCGCGTCTTTGTAGATACGGCATCAGCCGGAGCTGTGTCGGGTGGTGGAATAAATCACATGGCTGGGAGTAGAAGTGCAATACAGAATATGATCTCATGCAACACCAGTATGGTAATGTGTTTGTATTGGTGCAGGAGACACATCGCCTGAGAATGTGTAACCTTATAAACTGAAATCGCTTTAATGTTGTTGTTTACTCCGATGCAAAGGGTATTGTCTGCTTTTGATTTTTGGCCTCTGATTCCAATTTTCTTTTTTGCTTTTCCCCCCCGCTGTAAATGCAGATGGGAGGATGTTGTTTCATGTTTGCAACACCCTTTTTTATTAGATTTTTAGCTGAAACAATCCAACTGAGCTTCGCTGCGTCTTGGAGGAACTCTGATTTCATATCCAGCCCGTTTGCTTCCCACCTCGTGCTTGAATCTCGATCCCAAAAGGTATATATAAAATACATAAATTCATAAAAGTGCTTTAATTGAGTTTTGCACATCCATTACTCCTTTCTAATCATCTTTGTTTTTCTCCCTCATTTCACTGTGACCAGCAAAGTGATTTATGGCAGCAGAAGACATTGTAGGGCTGAGTAAAAAGAAATTTATCTCTTTTGACTGAATCCACATTTCATACTTTTAACTGCTATTTCAATATTAATTCTCTTATCTCTGAATCAATCATAATTAGTCTTGCTGCTTGCCAACCAGCTTGGCCTGAATGTAGTATGAGGACCATGACCAGTGGAGGAACACTCCGCATAAGACATATTTCTACTGCCCCCAAGTGTCCAGGAAGAAAACTGAAAGCACAAAGGAGGCAGAAGCCCAGCTGGTATTAAACACACTGACACCATCTATTACCCGCAGCATAGCCGGGGTCTCTGAAAACTGATGCTATAGCAAGCAGCTAATAAGTTTCCAGACTCCGGTGGTTAGTCTCTCATTTTGCTGTGATAATGGATGTGATGTTTGCACGAGAATCTCTGTGTCCACTGTAAAAGCCTTCGCTCTTGCGAGGAATTTGCAGCAGTGAATTGCTGCGCTCGACCTCTATCACCATCACACTCGGAAAGAACACTGAGGGACCAGATCATTTCACTTCACAGTAGTCTCATTTCTCGGCCCAAGTCACAGAGAGAATTACTTGAGGCGATGGAGACTTTGTCTACATAATGATAGAGGTTAGCGAGGAGCACAGAAATCAATATGGACAGAACAGCACATAACCCCATTGAACTCCTTGAGAAAATGTTGGCTGTTAGAACTCCTGCCATTAAACTAATGTTATTATTTCACACATGCGTTTGGTTTCACACAGAAACCGTAGAGCAGCATGCTTTGTTTTGATGCCCCGTCCTTTCAGACTTTATGAATGATCCCACCACATTATACAACCCCCGGTAACAATGATGGAATGACCACACTTGGACAAATCGCGTGTACGCCACAAAACTATTTTGTTTCGGTACGTGTTTTTTGCTTTGTTGTGTTTAATAGCGCTTCATTAAAAAATACCTCAAACCTCAAATAAAAGCGTTTTACTTAATGACAGATATTTTCCTCCAGATCAAGCGGGGACAAACATTTTGAAATCATCAACAAAAACATCACAATTAGTAGTTTATTGCAGGCCTTTATGACAGCCTGGATTATTCCAGGCATGGACTCTATGAATGTAAAACAATATTGTCCATCAAGCTGGTTCCAGCTTTTAAATAGCAGCTGACAGATCAGCTTTGCAGAAAATGGACCATTGTCCTGCACATTTTTTTCAGTTTCTACCATAAATTTTTAATTGGATTGAGATCTGGACTGCATGGCTTTCCTGAAAAAAAAGGCTTTAAAACTCTGCTCTATTAAGAATGCATTAATATCCTTAAAATGACTTCACGATGACCAAAACCAATTTCTATCAATAGAATGCGAGAAGCGTCCGAGATTTCTGGGTAAACGTGTGCATTTGAAGCTAAGGTCCACGTGTCCCTTGCCTGACATGCATCACCATTTCATAAAAGTGAGAAAACACGCTTGTTTTTTTTTCAGACAATCATAGAAAATCCAGTGTCATTTTCTTGGCCAGTGCCTGATCTCTCAGTAAAGATCACTTTCATTCAGTCATCCACAGTCCACGGTCACTTCTCTTTAGTCCACAGAACCTGTTTTTTTTTTTCCTTTTTCTAGAGGGGTGGAGGGTTATTAAGGTGTTAGAGGTGGCTTTCCTTTGGCTTATCTATATATAAATCCCATTTGATTCAGCCCATTTGCTACAGGTCTATCACAAACATTGACTACTGTTTCTTCCCATTTGCGTTTATTGTGCATTTTCTATTTTCCAGTCATTGCTTTGAGTTTTCTGTCCTGATGCCGTGATATGTGGTCTACCCCTGTGTTTTCTTTTTATACCTTATTCATGTTTGTCATTTTTACAGATGTTAAACAAAGCTGATTAGGAATGACCAAAATCTTTGTAATAACATCGATCACGCTGCACTTTACAGTACAGTTGTTTCACTTGACCGCTTTCTTGCCGGGGCTTCCTTTCAAACGCATTGGTGGTCAGGTCATTGAGGTCTGCTTTTTAGATATTTAGATTTGTGCAGGAATTTGTTTGAGAAATGCAGATTACAAGGTGGAAAAAAATCTGATGTTAAGTTACTAATGTCTGTGAAGGTTCTCAGTCATCCAGGTCATCGTAGTCTAAGGAGCTGTAAGGAAAAGGCGTCTGGACTTCTTTAGGTTGCTTGAAGACGTTTCACCTCTCATCCGAGAAGCTTCTTCAGTTCTAGGGTCAAATGGTGGAGAGTCCCATATTTGACTCCCAAACACAAACTCAACAACGTGGTGTATGCTGTACAGTGTAGTGAGGAATGCCCAGACCTCTACATTGGAGAGACCAAACAGCCACTGCATAAACGCATGGCACAGCATAGAAGAGCCACCTCTACGGGACAAGACTCTGCCGTCCATCTGCATCTAAAGGACAAAGGTCACTCTTTTGAGGATGCCAATGTTCAAATTTTGGACAGAGAAGACAGATGGTTTGAAAGAGGAGTGAAAGAAGCCATCTATGTCCACTGTGAACGGCCATCTTTGAACAGAGGCGGTGGTTTACGACATCAACTGTCTGCCATCTATAATCCAGTTCTGAGATCCCTGCCCAGGCGCCTTAACGCCCACTCACATCCTGGGCCATCTGTCCTCTGGAATTCACATGATAGGGTGAGGCCAGGTTTCACAATGAGT